>MU106706.1:0-27430 GCA_012274485.2 Sinapis alba
TGATGCAATCATCACCAACGGGAAGGATGAAACCCTAGTGTCTAAAAATAAGAAGAGAAACAACCTCGCTTCTAACTCGTTGGTACCTTCGACTCGTGAAGTCATCATCATCGACGACGATGACGAAGTAGAGGAAACCCTAGAGTCGAAGAAGATTAGGAAGAGAAACAACCTCGATTCTAACTGGTGGACACCTTCTACTGGCACAGTCATCATCATAAACGACGACGAGGAAGAAGAAACCCTAGAGCCTACAAAGAAGAAGCCAAGATTGGGGTCTTGGTGGGACGACGTTGATGCCTTCGACGAATTAAGTTGTGTGGTCAAGGGGTTACCAATTGTGCATTCATGCTTTTCTTCAACTAATCTTCCCGAGGAGGATAAGAGATCATTGTCTTCAAGTCATCATGAGAATTTGCTTGGTTACAGTGATAGTGTTACTTGTAACAACAAGGAAAATCAAGATCGTTTAGGATATGGCCACGTCTCGCTTGGGGATTTGGGTATCTTGGTGGAAGATCCAAGTCTTGGCGCCTACGTCAAAGACATCGTAACTCCTGTTGATTCCTGCTTTCTTTCTTCGTCTACTGGTCTTCTTGAGACGAAGACAAAGACAAACAAGGATTACGAAAGTCAATTATCATCATCATCAATTCATCATGGTGATAATTTCATTGATTTTGGAGAGGGCGAGAATGTCGGTGAGAGTACTAATAGCAGTAATAAGGGTATTCGACACGTGTCACTTGAGGAGTTTGGTGTTTCGGTGGAAGATCTCAAGAGTATGCCATGGGAAGCCTTTGATCCGACATGGGAGATTAGGTCAGTGACCATGGATCCTTGGCTTGGTGGCTACGTCAGTGACATGTTCTTTGCTCATTAATCCCCACGCGTAATTGTTCGTTGTTCTTCTTTTTTCTCTCTTTAAATTTCTTCTTAATTTGCTTATATGTAAAACCAATGTCAATTTGATTGATCATGTTAATCATATATTCATCTTGTTAAATAAATCATATGAGAGAAATTGATGTTTCTATTTGAGATTAGTTATAAATTGCATTTAGTTATTTAAAATTTGAGTCATGGAAAGTCTATTATATTAAACGTAATTAAATACTAACGACTAACTATACTAAAAACTTACAAATTCAATCTAAATTTTAACTTTGAACTAATAAAATTGAAAGCGACACAAAAGAAAAATATATGGAACAGTATGGTCTCGTTTACTACAACTGTGGATATAACACACATTATTTCTTGTAAAACATGTTAAGTATTATTTTATTTTATTTTATGACAGAAAAACAACACTAGGAACAGAGAACTAATCTAACTACAACAAAACAACAGCAAAATCTAATAAAACAAATGGAGGCAGAGGTCAAGAGCTAGTAATTTATATAAAGATCAGCGAATGTTGGTATCCTTGAAGAGAAAAAGTCGTATATATTATGGTCATTAGACCCCACACATCATTCTTAGGACATGATCTTGAATCCTTGGCTTGGTAGAAACAAGAGAATATATCTACCCTACCTATGGCTCGAGTCTTCAGTCTTTCAATCATTATACTTCAACCTGAATGTATCTATAAAGAATACATAATCTTGAAGATCAAAACTTGATCATCCCTTGTTCAAAAAGTAGACCTCATCCATCAACGTTCTATGGTTCCTTTCGCCCATCACCGGATCTCTTTTCTTACATTCCTCAAGCAGCTCAAGAGCTTCATTCCCTCTGCCTTCTCTGCACAACTCCGCCAAGACCGTATTATAAGTCAACATATCCGGAGACAGAGAATTCGCCAACATGTCAAACACAACCTCGACCGCTTCATCCAATCTCCTTTCCATTGCAAGAATACATATCAAAACCATGTAAGAACTCCCACTAGGAACCATTCCTTTGCTTCTCATCTCTTTGTAAAACCCTAAACCCTGTGCAACCCTTCCTTTCTCACAAAGCCCTTTCGTTAAGTAACCATACGTATAAGCATTAGGCTCAGACCCGTACAGAGCCATCTCACGGAACACCCTTATCGCCTCATCTACCTCAAGACACTTTGCATAAGCCTTGATTATCATGTTCAACACATACGTATCTGGAATCACTCCACTCGATTTCATCTGTTTAGTAAGCGATCTAACGGCGTGAAGATACACATAGCAAACATTTAACTTGTTGAATCTTTTGAGCAATGAGCTTAGAAGTAAAGTATAGGTCTCAAGGTCAGGTCGTGAGTCATCTGATCGAAGCATCTTGTTGTAAACATCGAAAGCTCGATTGAAAAGGAACTTACGGCCGCAGCAGAATCGGATGATGGTGTTGTAGAGAGGAACGCTCATTTCGCAAGCGCCGGCGACGACTTCATCGATTAGGGTTTCGGCGAACTTGTTACGTTTTCCGGTGATTGCCTGTTTGATCATAGTGTGGTAAGCCTCGTGGTTGTGCTTGTAGCCTCGTTGCTGAGCTGTCCAACGGAATATGTCGTACGCAAGATCCGGATCGGATTGGGCACGCAACGCCGCCACCACGTCGGAATGTGTGAAGCCTGGTTTCAGATTCTGGATCCATGTCTCGAATTGAGTTTCGAGTGGAGTCCGGGTTCGAATCCGTGAAGGGGACGGGTTTGATGGAGGCGAAGATGAGACGGAGGAGAAAGATATAGATAAGCGACTCACGGCGGAGGAAAGGCACGGCGGAGTTAAATTCCCGGCGCGCTTTACGGAGGAGAGGAGTATGATGCGACGGAGGGTTGCTGACATTGTACCAGCGGCGGAGGAACAAGACTTTGATGAACGTCGGCGTTTGTTTATACTGAGGAAGCTATTATCCAGTGTGGCCGTTCGTATTACAGATTGGATAAAGCCTAAGAGACGGGTTCTGCAGTAGGGTTATCGCATTTTAAATTTGACAATAATTATTTATTGAGAAATTAATAGCCCATTTTAGTTATTTTTCATAAAAATAATTATTAAGAAAGAAAATGACTAAAATAAATTTTATTAAAAATTAAAAAATGTATATATATATATATATATATATATATATATATATATATGCATTTATATCTTTAGGGTTAGCTAATAGACTTATGGTTTAGAGTTTTTTTTTTGATCAAACGAAACTTATATTAAAACTTAAAGAGTTCAACTTCCAACGGAAGATACAACAACAATGATTTCATGAATTTCTTTTAGAATTGCATCTAGTGTAACCCAAAGAATCACACACTCTGCAGCATAAGCAGAGAAGGACATCATTAGCTGGGAGGAAGATCCTTGCAGTACCAGCAGTGATATTTGTTCATCCAAATCACTCAACATAGAATATATTAGGAAAAGAAACTGCTCCAAGTAGGAAGCATCCGGGGAATAAACACCCAACATACGCAAATTCACCGGAGGAAACATAAAAATGAGTTTTCCTTTAAACTGACACCAAGGAGAACACAAAATCACAGTACCAAGAACCACCAGAATGAATATAATAACAGGACTGCATACTGCAGTAGATGGTCGCATCAAAACGACATAGGTGCTACTAAATAGCATAACATAACCGAGGGAGACTAAGTCTACCGAAACATCCCAGTGAAAAGCTAAGATCCATAAATCCGATGCAATCAACTCAACTAGCTCTTTATATCATTCGGTAAACGAATAAACATAGAGCACAGAGGAAGAGCAAACCTGATGGATTAAAAAAGGAGGTAAGCTTGGAAAGTCTGGACAGGATCCAAGAGGCACCACTTTGCAAGCCGACGATGAAACGAACTGCATACTGCAGTAGATAAAACTTGAGTAGACAACCTGTATATCACCAGTAGACACAAGAGTAGTACCAACAACTCTGGACTGATTTGTCCGGGAATGGATAAGCTCCAGATCTAGGTTTTGGATAGGCTCTTGAGAAGTACGGCTGTGCGAGGCAGAGATGAAACAAAGAAGAGCAAGGACGAGAGATGCGTCTGGAGGGTCCGGAGGGTCGGGTGGTTCCAACGGTTCAAACAGAGAGAAAAAAACAAACAGAAGAAACTTACGCGGCAGAGGATCGGGAGGAGGTCTGGATCGCGACGGCGGAAAAGCTATGACCATCAGAGAAATGGAGGAGGAGAGGAGCAGCTTCAGAGAGAGGAAGATTGATCGACGATGCTGAAGCGTTGCAGATCCATGGAGTCGGCTCACCTAGGGAAGCGGGCCTGGGAGGTTTCTTTAGGGCGAACTCTTATGGTTTAGAGTTAAAGGGGGGTTTTGGGGATGAGGTTTCAAATTTCAAAAAAAATGCTATTTTAGTCATTTTATTTTTCGAGGATTATTTTTGTGACAAAAACTTAAAAAAACTATTTAAGAAAACTGCGCTTATTTATTTGTTTATTTAAGTTGTAACTTTTATGTACACATCTAGACACTTATTTTTTTTTCTTTACATTAGGAGACAAATCTGATAGAACAACACATTTCTTGACATCAAAACATGTTTTGGACGAAAATGTCATCTTCTCTTATTTATATGGGTAATTTATGTTTGGATTGAAATAATATTTAGTTAAGGAAAAGTTTCCTCTGTAGTTAGATCAGTTATTAAGGTTAGGTTTATTGGTTATTGTTTTTTTTTGAACTTAACTTTGTATAAATTGACATTTAGTTTTATGTGTTCTCTTGTTTCTTTTTAAATTTTAAATATTTTATTATTATGAATAATTTACCGTTGATTTCTTTATTTTTTATTTTTAAAACCGAAAATATGTTTGGGTTTGATTAGTAGTCACAAGATGTAAAAGTAATAGAGCTTGATCAGCATATTCGTGTGTGTTTTGATTTGTATTTTTTTAAAATAAATTATTTAATAACTTTTTAAATATATAAGTTATATGTATATTTTTAAAACTCTACGAACCTACCTAAATCCGAAAGGATTTGATTCTAGTCTCGTCCGAAAATTTATAATATCTGAATAGAGTTTAATTTTAAAATCCAAAAAGTGATATAGAAAAACGATTTGTACTTGAATGGGTCCTTCGATGCACATGTCTAATTGACTACGTAAACAAAAAAAAATTACTTGTTAATAGGTTTGAATTTTTGTTACAAATAGAGCAATTTCATTCAACCTATGAAATTATTATGGTTAACACGTAAAATAAATAATGTCAAATTATTAGAGTAAATACAATTAATAAAATAGTCAAGAAGACTAAAAAGATATAATAAATAATAAAATATGAAATTATGTTTTATACTATGTAATAAATGCAGTCGAATTAATTATTAATGAAAATAAATGAAGTAGTTAAATTAAGTTAAAAATAAAATGTGCAAGAAATCACTTAAAAATATGTAAGTATTATTTATACTTTAATTTTAATAAAATATATATTTTATGAATAAGAAAAAAGAGAGAACATTGACATTTAGGTGATGATTGTTTCCATCAGTTTTTAGTTTTAGTTTTTGGTTTTTAGATTTTGGTTTTAGATTTTAGTTTTTTTTTTATAAAATAATAAATACACTTTTTTAAAATAATAAAATAAAAGGGAAAATTACCAAATTTGACCTAAAACTTGATTTTAAATGCAAACCTAAACCCCAACTTGAATGAAATGCAAAAGTAACCCAAATCAAACAAAAAAGTATAAAATTATAAACAGCTCCTTATGACCAAACAAAAAAACTGTGTGTTTTTTTACGAATTTAACCCAGTAAATCGTTTGTGCATTTTCTTAGGTTTTCTCCGAGACGACTTTCTGGAAGTCGTCTGACAAGTCTCCTGGACGACTTAAGTCGTCTAGAAGAGTAAATCTTAAAAATAATTTATAAATTTTATGAAAAATATTTCGACAGGGGTAAAATGTTTATAATGTAATTATAAACATTTGTAAATAATATAAATTAAGATCTAGTAAAATTGAATTGATTTAAACCTAGATGAGATGAATGAAGTAAGTGATGGTATTAGTTGGTTAAGGGTTTGGTAATATATGTTGTAGTATTGTATGCACATTTAGGGTTAGAGGTTGGAAGCTTAACTTTTTTCTTGAAATTTTTAAATTTGAGGTATATGTGTTTAGATTTGTGTATATTAAACACTTTTAAAGTTGATATTAAGTTTAACGAAGTGTTTAAATGTTATTTCAGTTAGGTTTTATATTTAGGGTTTTGGACGACTTCCAGGAAGTCGTCTGGTTTTAGACGACTTACCCGGAAGTCTTCCAAACCGTACAAAACTTTTACTTTTACCAAATTACATTTATCTAACTATTTTTTTACCGAAAATATAAAAGTTATTTTCACTGTTATTTTCACTGTTTGCTGAGAAAAAAAGAAACCCTAGCCGTTTTCTCTCTAAGGAGATTTTGAATTCGATTTTTCCGTTGAAACCCTAGCCGTCTTCCGTCGAATCCTCTAGCCGTTTTCCATCGATCTCACCACTGGTAACCTTGTTTCTTCCGTCAAATATCGTTTCTCCATCACGATCAAGGAAGAGTAACCTAACCCTCTTCATTTTTTTTCCAGATCTAAACGTTTGTGTGGCGTTGAACTTCACCGCCGATCTCACCACCGGTAAGTTCTTCCTCTTTGTTGTCGTTCAGTGTTTTTCTTAAGGCAAATCGTTTTCGCCGCCGTTAAACCCTGATTTTTTAGTCTTACTTCTTCTCTCCCGTCTTGTTTTGCAGATCTGTAACCACTGTTGTCGTTGTCGTTGCCAACCAATACTTCTTCGTCTCCGACTGTAAGTTCATCCATTTGTAGCCGTTTTATCTAGTTAGTTACTTTAATCGTCATATCTGTAGGTTTAACACGATTTTCAGATAAGTAGATTTAACACGATGTTCCAAAAGACTTCCTGATAAGTCGTCTTTTTCCAGATGACTTCCAGGTAAGTCGTAAAGTACCAGACGACTTTGAGATAAAGTCGTTTAGTACCAGACGACTTATCTGAAAGTCTTCTTACCTAGACGACTTACGAATAAGTCATCTACACACAGCCTACCTAGACGACTTACCAGAAAGTCTTCTAACCCCTAAATTTACTAGTTTATCAACCTTTCTCTCTTTGGTTTGTGTTTGAGATGTTGGTTTTGATTGTTTTGCAGACTGAAAATTAATTTACCAGAACTCCCAAGGAGGTTATTTACGTTAGGAATAGCCCGAACCAGTCAAAAGCATTTTGTATCATACTGATGATACGAAGTTGTATCCTGCCATCTGGGTTGCTCTACATCCAGACGAATTACATGAGCTGAGGGACTCAAAGTTGGGAGTCTTCCTCAAGTTCAAGGAGCTGAAATTTGAGGTGTGAGGTTACGGAGGAGACGATTGCTTTCTGGCAGCTTTTGGGTGTTGGTATCGATGTTGGTCCTACTACGGAGCATATAATAGCAGCATGTAAGAGATGTGCAGAGTGGTCTCGGGGATGATCGGATGCGGCTGAGATACCTAGCCATCTTCATTGGATTCATTGAAGGAAGAAAGTTCTCATTTGTAACCGGGGCTAGTCTTGCAAGGCTAGTGATGGATTTAAAAGAGTTTGAGAATTATCCATGGGGGAGAGTCGCGTTCAAGGTGCTGATGGACTCACTGTGGAATAAAGATTTAACAAAATCTTATACTATTGATTGGTTTGTACAAGCGATCCAGGTGAGGATGTACTATGCTCTGCCAGAATTCGGAGCTGCGTATGGTCATCCCGTACAAAACAAATTGTCTCCACCTCTGCTGGCTTACAATGCTGGCAAAGGACGCAGATTTCTTAAAGATGCTATCGAAGACATGTAATTCCATCAGAAAACTTATAACATACTATAGTTTAGTTTTATGGTACGTCTTCTAGTGAGAAGACTTACCAGAAGACTTAACATCAAGTCTTCTCACCAGAAGACTTTCAGACGACTTATAGTTAAGTCGTCTGTAAGTCATCTGGTGAAAAGACTTATAGTTAAGTCTTCTAGTAGGTTTTTTCACCAGAAGACTTCTAGACGACTTATAGTTAAGTCGTCTGTAAGTCGTCTAGTGTGAAGACTTAGAGTTAAGTCTTCTAGTAAGTAAGTCTTCTCACTATAAGTCGTCTCAACCTTTTTTTTACTACAGATTGTCATGATGAACTTTGTGAAGAAGAAGAACATTAGTGAAATGTGGCCAAAATGGGACCATGATGTAGAAGATAAGACCGCAGACAACTTTGTTAAAGTTATGTGGAATGGGAATCATCACTGGACCATGGATTGCTGGAAAGTCACCGGTACTACCTCGTTGTCCAATCAAAAGGCTGTTGTCGTGTATGCGAAGAATGAAGAGGGTTATGTGAAGGAAGAGACTACTCTGAAGGAAAAGAGACCTCAAAAGAAAGTTCGCAAAAAGGCTCCTCAAGAGGCAGAAGAGTGTCTTCGAGAGACAGAAGAGTGTCCTCGAGAGGCAGAAGGGGATCCTGTGAGTGGGATTACCCAAGAATTTTTTGAAAAAGGGTTGAAGCAGGTGGCTGATACCATGATGGATGGTTTTGGGATGATCCTTAGGGAGATCAAGCTTGTTGCCGATAGGGTCGAAGTTGTTGCTGATAGGGTCGAAGCTCTGGAGAGCTTGCCAAAACTACCAAAGAGACTGCTTCTAATGAGGCTCTTCACACTGCTTCTGAACCTACTAAACGCATAGACAAATTCAGGGTTACTACCTCTCCACCAAAAAATCCAGAAGAACTTCTAAGAAATATAGTAGGAAAAAGAACTGATTTGCTTCTTTTGTAAATCAGAATGCATTGTTTGCTTCTTTGTTTCTTGATTGTTAGTTCAAATTTTATAAAATAATATGGTTCTTCTTTGTTTCTCAATGTTCATTGCATTCTGGTGAGATGACTTACCAGATGACTTACTCGAGAAGACTTCCTGGAAATCGTCTCATCAGACGACTTACGGGAAGTCGTCTGTTAAGTTGTCTGTTAAGTCGTCTGGTAAGTAGTCTGAAAAGTCTGTCTGACTTTTATTCTTTTTGGTTAAGATTTTGTTTTATCTCATCTTCTTTGGTTCATTTGCAGAGTGAAAGTGTAAATGGGGAGAAAGGAGACCCGAGTATGTCTAAAGAAGACACTAAGACCAAAGAAGCCGAAGAGGCTAGAGGGACCACAGAGGCCAGAGAAGCCGAAGCTGCCAAAGAAGCCGAAGAGGCCAGAGAGGCCAGAGAGACCAAAGAGGCCGAAGAGGCCAGAGAGGCCAGAGAGACCAAAGAGGCCGAAGAGGCCAAAGCAGTCAAGGAGACTAGAGAGGCCAAAGCAGCCAAAGAGGCCAAAGAGGCTAAAGCAGCCAAAAAGGCTAGAAAGGCCAAAGCAGCCAAAGATAGAGAAGCCAAAGCAGCCAAAGAGGTTAGAGAGGCTAAAGCAGCCAAAGATAGAGAAGCCAAAACAGGGAAAGAGGCCAAAAAGGCTGAGGAGACCAAAGAGGCCAAAGAGGCAGAGGAGGCCAAGAAAAGCAAAGCATCTGAATAGAGTGTTATGATAATGGATAAACAAAAACCAACCGTTTCAGATCTAGAGACCGAGGAAGCTAGAAGGCTGGCAAAGAGTGAGACTGGTTTGGCAAATGTTCGGGCAAAGAGTGAACGAGAGAGAAAGCTTGCTTCCTCACAACAATCTCATTTTCAGTGAAACAACACATCCAAAATTATCATTCCAAACAAGAAAATTGGATGTGGCTATGATCCTTTTGCATTCCCTGTTGCGAAGCACAAAATTTCAGCGTATACCAATTGGCTGAAGAAAGATATCTAAGTTTTCTTTCTTGGCGACTTATCAGACGACTTACCAGGAACTTGATTTCTTATGTACTTTTGGTGTTTGTAGATGGTATAAAACCACTCCTAAAAAGAAACCATCAAGATGTCCAAGTCTCTTGTATTGGACTCTCTGAACCCCCACATAATGGCTTACCGACTCTGTAAGTCTTCTATACTTCTCCTCGAAAGACTTCTGGTGAGACTTAACTAAGTCTTCTAACCTAGACGACTTACCAGACGACTTCGCGTAAGTCGTCAAAGTTAGAAGACCTAGTTAAGTCTTCCATATTTGTTAAGTCGTCTGACTTTTATTCCTTTTCATTGTAGCATATGGATGCTTTTATCAATGTGTTGAGGCAACGGTACACTAATGACCCACATTTGTTTAGGAGTGAAATAATGTGCATTCTTGGTCATGACTTTTCATAGTGGTGGACGAGCAATACCCAAATTGGGTGAGCTCATAGCCTAATGCAAACGGTTTAGGAATAAGGCTTCCTCGGGGGGGGGGGGGGGGGGGGGGGGGGGGGGGGGGGGGGGGGTTATGGAGGCTTTGTACCCTCATTTTGATGGACGAACAAGATTTTGGGGATACATGTCGATGATATATATGCGCCAGTGAACTACAAGAACAATCATTGGCTTGTTATTTGGATATCGATCCCCAAGAGGCACATAGTCGTCTGGGACATCATCGCTGGATATATTAGATAAGCACAACTAGATCATGTAATGGCGCCTTTTGTCAATATGGTCCCTTATTTGCTTGTTGAGTGCGTTGCCAATATTGAAAACGTTGCAATTACTCACTGGCGCCATTCATATATGAGACTGCGAATGGACCTCAGTGTTGAAGTGGAGATTGTGGCGTTTTCGCCTTGAAGTACATTGAATGTCATGCTCTTGGGTTGCCATTTCCCGGTGCCTTGGATGACAAGAACATCAAGGCTATTAGGGAACAAATGGCAGTAGATATATTTGAAAAGATCCCCGACATCCACAGAAGAGAGGTAACTGGCATTGATGTCAACCAGAGCATGTATGATTAGAAGACTTGCCTGTAAATCGTCTACTACCAGAAGACTTATGTGGAAGTCTTCTAACCCTAACCCAAAACTCCTTTTGTAAGCTTATTTTGTAAAACTCATTTTGTAAGCTCAACTTGTAAGTTCTATTATATATATTTGTAAGTTTGGATTATTTTATATTCTGTATTCATAAAGTTCATAACAAGATCGTAACAAGAACATAAAGAAGTTCATAACAAGATCATAAGAAGAATAAAGAAGTTCAATAACAAGATCATAACAAGATTCATAACAAGATCATAACAAAATCATAACAAGATTCATAACAAGATCATAACAAGATCATACATGCGACATACAGACGACATACAAATAACTTCCACCAGACGACTTACAAACAACATACAGACGACATACATACGACTTTCAGATGACTTCCAGATGATTTCAACCTGACAACTTCCAAAAAATTTCCAGACGACTTCCACCAGACGACATACAAACGACATACATACGACATCAACCAGACGACTTCCAGAAGATTTCCAGATGACTTCCACCAAACAACTTACAGACGACATACAAACGACTTCAACTAGACGGCTTCCACCAGACAACTTACAGACGACTTCCAAACGACTTACAGACGACTTCCAGAAGTCATCTTGAAGATCAGTTCTCACAATCTGGAGCTGTATGACTTGTTTCTTTTCAGTTTGAACATCTATAAACCATGTGTTGCTTCATGGGTTTGTATCCTTTCATCCTGGATAGATCCAACCAAGATTGTCATCTTGATTTCTTTTGTCTTCCAGGTGGACGCTTTACATTCGGTGGAAGACATTTGCTTGCCTTAACTTCTCCAATAGGAGGATATATATTTTGTGAGTTCCTGCAAACAAAATATCCTTTGAGTAGAACGATGACACTAGGGTAGAGATATGCAAACCAACATGATTTCCATCTGCTATGGCATGTGAGCAAGGTATTTTCTCGACTGCATATACACCACATTCACACTTTCCAAGTTCCAAATCAACAATACAGTTTCGGATACCCCCTTTTACAAAGAATTGTCATCCATCGATTGGTTGGACAGTCAAATGATCTGCTACCTTTGAACGAACCGCCAATAAGTATTCAACTCCTCGGCTATGTTCAGATGTGAGAGTCATAGCATCTTCTCTCCTTTTCTAATACCACCTTCCTAGTTTCTCCCTTATAAACTCCAAAAAGAATGGTATGGGAAATCCTCTTGCTTTTTTGAGTGCAGAATTAATAGATTCAACAATGTTACTCGTTTTTATGTTGAACATTTCTCCTTAACAATGAACCATTGACCATAGAGCCATGTCGTCTTCCTCCAAATATGTTACAAGATCCGGGTTTGCACTCTGTATATCGTCTATGTACCGGATAAAATTGTCAAGTGTATGAGCATATACAGCACCTTTGACCAAGTATAAGAGATGCTTTCCATTAAAGTTTTTGACAATGTTCTGTTGTAGGTGATAATAACATATTTCTCGGGTTGCCCAAGGAAGCACTTTGGCACAAGCCTTTGTAATGCCTATGTGCCGGTCAAAGACTATCACCAAAGTAAACTGATCAGATACATATGTCGTCAATTTCATGAAAAACCATTCCCAAGAATGTTCATTTTCAGCATCTACAATTCCGAAAACCAATGGAAATATCTGAAAATTACCATCTTGTGCTGCTGCAACTAACATAACACCCCCATACTTTCCACTTAGGTGAGTCCCATCCACCACGATGACCCTTCTTTGAAACTGAAAACCAGCAATAGAAGCTCCAAAAGATAGAAATAAATACTTAAATCTACTCTCAGAATCAAGTTCTATACTAGTGATAGAACCCGGATTTGCTAATTCGATTTTCTCCAAATATGAAGACAGCCGCTCATACCCATCTTCTGCTGATCCTCTCACCAATTCTTGTGCATATAACAATGCTCTGTATGAGGTGGTGTAATCTAGAGTTATGCCAAACATATTTTTCATAGCATCTTTGATATGCTATGGATTCAACCCATCAATGATTCCAACGCGATCGATGAAAAGCCTACCAACATACTTCAGAGTACAATGTTTCCGCACAGCCAATCGGTCCCAAACAGAACATGTATGAGTGCTCAGATACTTGGTTACCCAAAACATGTTTGTTCTATGTTTCACACTCGCTGTAAGCTTCCATCCACACCCATTAACACGACAAGTTGCCACAAATAGAGTTTTTGTTGACTTGAATATTCTGAAGGAGAACTTACGCTTCACCGCTATCAATCACAACTCTGAAACTAGTGCATCCTTACTAACAAAACTCTGGTTGACATAAATATTGGTATTGTTGGCTTTCAGACTTCCTCTTTCACTACCATATGTCTCTTTCAATTCCTCAAAACATATATTATCTTCTCCTTCCTCTTCCTCATCCTCATCCTTAACTTTTACATACTCGCTATAATCTTCACAAAGATCATCCACTTCAACATTTTTTGATTTAGGCAAGTTAACATCCTCCTCTTAATCATCATTTTCAGCTTTAGGCAAGTTAACATCCTCCTCCCAATCATCATTTTCAACCCCATCATCATCTTCTTCCCCTTCCTCTGAAACTTCATTAGCATCTTCAGCTTCTATATTTTCATCTTTAACCGTTCCCAGCTTCACTCGGCTTGAAACACAAAGACGTACATCATGCATTTTAGTGATCTCGATCAAGTTCCGAACTTGCCTATCACTTGTAACATAAATAGGAGGAGTGTCTTGATGCCTCATTGATTCTGGTAATAGGTAGGTTAACTCCACAACCTCTGCTTCCAGGTTATAATATTCTACAACCATTTCAACAAGTTCAGCATGTGTAGAATTTTCACTCAAAAAGAACATTCTCGTTCTTTTAGCTTTATCAACCACAAAATCACAAGAGTTGTCTTTCACTAACCATTCTCCGTAGACTACAAGTATATGACATATCATCTGCAAAGAATAAAATTAAAACAAATTAGCAAACTTAGAAATTAAAACACATTAGCAAATATTAGCTTTATCAACCACAAAATCACAAGAGTCGTCTACCATAAACAAAAAGTTAATAGCATGTATGTTGGAAACCTCATAATTATTACCAATTAAGTTATAAATTTCATTCAGTAACCCCAATATTGACTAATATACATGAATTAACAAGAAAATATTATAAATCCATTAAAACTTTTGAAAAAATAAAAATTTATTAATGATTGACCTAGACGACTTCCTGGAAGTCATCCAGCAGATGACTTCCTGGAAGTTGTTCATTTAGGTCATTTTTGCAATTGAATATTTACAAAGGAAGACTTACAGTGAGGTCGTCTAGTCAGACGACTTCCAGATAAGTCGTCCTTTGTTAACAAAAAAAATTGCAATTTGTAAGTCATCTGGAATAAACATGTTACTTTTGCAGTTGACCGAATTGTGTCAGAAAGTTGACTGGCCAGAGAAGACTTACATGGAAGTCGTCCAGCCGACGACTTCCAGGTAAGTCGGCTAACTTTGGAGTTAAGCCAACCGTTGCCGTTTTATACGATTGGTTTGAACTTTATACGAAAAAACGAGACTTTGCGGTTTTTATAGTAAATTTCCAACGATAACTTTGATTGAGACGAAATGAAAAGCATTTCGATTGCGACTCAAAGAGGGATACAAATGAGAGACAAAGATCGCCATATGGTGACCCAGGCTTGGAGAGCTGAGGTCGCCATATGTCGACCCGGTCTTTGAAGGGTTAGGTCGCCATATGGCGACCCAGACTCGGAAAGTCTAGGTCGCCATATGGCGATCCGGACTATGTGGATCTAGGTCACTAAATGGTGACCAGGTTGTATGGGTTCAAGTCGTCATATGACGACCCGTAATCCTGATGTGCAGGTCGCCATACGGCGACCCCCACGTGCAAAGCATATGGCGACCTGCACATGTAAGGTACGGGTCGTCATACGGCGACCTGAATCCATACAACCTGGGTCGCCATTTGGCGATCTAGACCCACCCAATCCGGATCGCCATATGGCGACCTAGACTTTCCGAGTCCGGGTTGCCATATGGAGACCTAACCCTTCAAAGACCGGGTCGACATATGGCGACCTCAGCTCTCCAAGCCTGGGTCACCATATGGCTATCTGTGTCTCTCATTTGTATCCCTCTTCGAGTCACAATCGAAATACTTTTTGTTTTGTCTTAATCAGAGTTATCATTGGAACTTTACTATAAAAACCGCAAAGTCTCGTTTTTTCGTATAAAGTTCAAACCGATCGTATAAAACGGCAACGGTTGGCTTAACTCCAAATTTCCCTAAGCTATACAAGAAGTTTGAACCCATACTTAAAGTCGACTTCTTATCAAAGACAGTCTTTCGGAGAAATTGGAAAAATGCTCAAAGTTTGAAAAATAGCCCGAAATGCCTAAAACGCGACCAAAAAGCCCACTTACATTTTCATACGAAACCAAGCCTAGTGGCGTTACGACGATCCATCTTTATTCACACAAAGATAAATATTGAGAAATCAGAAGATAAATGAAAAGTTTCCGAAGATAACCACGAAGATCTAGAGAAAAATGAATATTCCCGAAGTGATAAACTCGACCATGGGCAGAAAAGAAAGCGCCAAACCGCCTTGAAGAGGAGTATATAAGTGAAGGCGAGGATGGAGACAAAGGGAAGAAATTTAGCATTCATAGCAAACTTAGAGCAATAAGCATTTATTTCTGTTTTTGATATCAAGCTACAAATAGATTAAGGATTTGCAGTCTTAGGTTTCTAGAACTAGGAACTCGCCAACAGCTCTTGTAGCCAAGACCCTGTCCTTCTTGTAAACTCTTAAACGCAGATTCGTAATAAGATTTCTTTTGCTCTCCTTATATTTTATCAATTTTTTAGTATTTTGTTTGTTCTTGTCATTTGATTGCGTTGCGCCTGGTTTAAAGCAGATTATCCGGGATCTCCTGGAAAAGTTAACATTTCCTGAGACCATCATTATCCCCGGTCTCTTAACCGGGGTTCTTAGCTTCGGATAAGAGATATAAGAGCCCTCTCTTAGCCGAAAAGTAATTTTAAAAAAAAAATGTCAAATCATGAGTTAAGAACCCTAGTTAAGAGACCGGGGATAAGGATGCCTTGACTTCCTAAAGCTTATGGAAATTGACGGTGTAGAATTCGGTTTCCACAGTTTGGTGCTAGAAAGAGAGGGACTTATGGATTAATCTTTCTCGCAACCACATAACGCCCAGTCAAGCATGTCAGCTAACAATCTCAACAACCAACAGCCTTACAGACTCACGACAACCCAAGTCATGATAACGTCGACAACACTCATGCGACCAACATTCCCCCGGTTAATGCTGAGCCAAACACTGCGGCAGTCGAGAAGATGAAGAAACTGATCTCCGCCTATGAAAAAAGGGCGGAAGAGCAGGTAAGCTCGTGGGATCTCTCGCTAAACAGGTCGAAACCCTAACTGCAAGAACCCGAGCTGTCTTTCCTCGCGGGACCACTAGGCTCTGAGGAAAAAGACTCGATTTCACGACTCATTTGGACCGGTCCGCGAATGCACTTGAAAAAATTCCGAACAAGATCCATACGAAATCACTCATGCGCTAGCAAAAAAAAATCCGGGCAATCTTCCACCATTGGAAGAGGACAAAGAAGAAGGGAAAATCGAGCGCATTAACGTGGATTCCAGAAGTTAGGCCGAGACTTCGGACCAAGACGCGGACGTGCATCCATGAAGGAGAAGGAGCCACATAAGAAGACTTGCTCGACAAACCCATAACGAAAGAGAAAGAAAATATCTTCTGGGTAGAGCAGGAAAAGTTGGCTGAAGAGCAGACTCGGAAAACTCGCAGCAAACACCGATAAACTTGGAAAACTTATAACAATGAGTCCGAGATCCGCGATTTTCATATTGATCTCATGAGAACAATTGCAGAAGTAAAAGCGGTGAAATCGCATATTCACCATGCGACTAGCTCCAGACCTGAGATCTACCAGCTGCTCGAGGAAGCTCGTAAAAATCCCTTCATGCCCCATATCAAAAAGATCAAGTTACCAACATACAACGGTACGACTAATCCCAAAGCGCCCCTACAGGCCTTTGAGATCACGATGGGAATGGCCATGTTCAAGGACAATGAAAGAGATGACGGCCAATGCTGCCTCTTTGTCGAAAATCTTGATGGAGCTGCGGTCTAATGGTTCTCACGTCTTAGGCAAAATTCCATTGGAAGCTTTCGCCAACTCGCTTTGGAGTTTCTCAATCAATACTCGATGTTTATCAACCAATAAACTTCAGACGTCGATCTATGGAGCTTGTCTCAAAGGGAGGACGAATCACTCCACGACTTTATCAACCGATTCAAACTCGTTATGGCGAGAGTCAGCGGGATCATTGATAAGGTAGCCGTGGACGTGATTTGAAAGATGCTTTGGTACAAATCAAAGTACAAGAAGTGGATCACCCTTGAAAAACCGCAAACCATTCAGGACGCGTTATACAAGGCCACATACTATATCATGATCGAGGAAAAGAACAAGGTGCTATCGCAAAAGCACAAACCGATGAAAACTTCTTTGAGAGATCCGGCTTCAGATCAGAAGTCGAAAAAGAAGAAAACTGCCCATCGCTAGGGAGAAGAAACCGAGCGGGTGCATAACTATGCCATCAACTCCAACTCTAAGCAGGGACGAACCTCGGGCAACACGTGGACCCAAAACTCCAATTACGATGAGAGCGTCTTCTGCGACTTCCATCAGAATCACGACCACTCGACCGTTAACTTCAAAGTTCTCAGAGAGAGATTGGCAGCAAAACTAGTTGCGAGAGAACTCTCCGGGGTAACAAGCGTGAAGGACCTTATCCGCGACTCTGATCGTCCTCTGAAAATCGACAAACCTCCCTAAACCGAAAACCCTTTGGAAGATAAACACGGAAGAAGGCAGAATGAGAAGGGCAACGACAGCAACCGTCAAAAGATTAACATGATCATCGGAGGATCACGG
The DNA here is from genome assembly GCA_012274485.2 of Sinapis alba. Classification (NCBI taxonomy): domain Eukaryota; kingdom Viridiplantae; phylum Streptophyta; class Magnoliopsida; order Brassicales; family Brassicaceae; genus Sinapis; species Sinapis alba. The sequence goes on from MU106706.1 coordinate 17,855, forward strand.
TTTTGTGGCAACAAGGTCGCCTCAATGAAGGCCTATCAGCGAAAGGCAGAAGCAAGCGAGAACTGGCCAACATGGTCTCCGCCCTCGGATAACCAAAATAACTCCATCGCCTTTGAGGAGGAGAAAGTTGACGAAATCGAAGAACCTCACTGCGACCCACTCATCATTGACCTCATAATCAAATATCTCGAGGTTGACAGAGTCCTCATCGATACTGGAAGAACAATCAACGTCATCTTCCGCGATACCTAGGCATTAAGTTCCCAACTCAAAACGGAACTGCCGTGATCTGGGGTAGCCAGAAATAGTCGCAACTCAGTCTCTTATCTGAACACAAGCTAAGATAGATCACGACTACTTCGATGGTAAAACCCAAATGAGCAAAGACCACTCAGCCACTGACTGAACACGTCTCTCAAAAAGATGATCTGAAATCATCACCCCAAGTAACGGCTCTGAACGAAGAAAGCAAGAAAACGTCCGAGCCCAACGCAACAACCCAACCGGAAGAGACAATTCTGGAAAAATATGTTGACCTTGCCACAGTCACCGCGATTAAGGTGGTTGATGCAGCTACGGCCGAATAGAAGCACTCGCCGCCAAAACACTGAACTACGAGATGATTTGATCGTCGAAAAGGGTATGTAGGCAGCTTGTCCAGACGACAAGTTCAGCTATCCCGCTCTCTAAAAAGGGGGGGGGGGAGGGAGTGGGTACGTATACGTATACTCGTATACTCCCGCATTTTAAATATTCGCCTTGTACTCGATATTTTTTTAAAAAAATTCCAATAATAAAAAAATGCAAATGTTGCAAAGTTTCTTTTATCGTATGAACATCTAAAACTATTCCAAACTATCCAATTAAGAACCAAACTCTTCGCTAGAATCACTTATCCGTAAATCACCTTCTGGTAAAACACCATTGAGACCGTTTCCTCAAAGAGGTCGAACATCAGTTCACACTCAGAATCGTCAACTTACACAACTTATACTTTCAGAGCATAATGCGAGACGTCGCATGAAACCTCCAAAATATATTTTCAAAACTCAGAAACAGTTTTCCCACGACTATAATCGTAAGCGAGCACTCGCTCTTACACCTTACTCGCCGATTGGCCCCGACGAGTACATTAGCCGGCCTAAACAGACGCACCTAACCCTTATCATGAACGGTTCTCATACATCCGACTAGGATAATTTCACACAAAAAATCCAAAATTTTGGTCACCACTTCCAGGAGACTTAAAAATTGTCCTTGGAGAGACGCTCGATTTCGACCATACAAGTCGTATAAGCCGAGAACATATTGCGGACTTTAAAGCGGTACAGAATCAGATTTAAATAGAAGCATGCAAAACGAAAGCCGATTAGTCATCGCACACTCTTAACCGAAAGTAAAGGCATGAGTGTCGAAAGATATGAGATCCTGAAAGCATGTCTCTTCGTTCACATCTAAACGCTCATAAAACTTTTCCATGCATCTAGATTGAGCAACGAATAGAATGATACACAAATACAAGTTAGATGCGAGATGACAACTCGCGTTCTTCCCTCTACACAAATCGAAATCATAACTTCTCAAAACTCTTCTAAAATATGAACTGTTTTGCAATATATATGCCTTTAAAGATAGGGGTTCAAAGCCACATATAGCCAGTCCCAAATAAAAAATGGTCACATTTGGCCTAAGTATAACCTTAAAAGCAGCGATATTCGGCCTGACACAGCTAAGACATAAAAATAACCACAAACGGATCGTTCAAGGGTCAAGCTCAAAATTTTCTGACATCGAACGACCAAACGTGCCGAACGACTGATTCACCTAAATCCCCTCGTCGGCAACCCGGTCATGGTCTCCTCCATATCAGGGGAAACTAGAATAGGATCCCAACATCCCAACACCTTTTCCTCGAGAGGAGGGACCATAGCATCGGTGCTTTCGTACTCGCCCATATAGATGGTCATCATGTCCATCTCAGCTTGGAAAACGTAGCCCTCAGCCCTTGTCCACGACAAGGCACCAACGGCTCCACGACACTCTATGAAATTGCCCATAAGCTCTTGGGCTCCCTTAAGCTTTCCAAACTCAGCCTTGAACTAAGCAGCGCGACCAACGACCACCGCAACAACCTCACGTTTCCCTCGCTCTCTACCCTCTCAGCCTTGAAACGGTAGAGTCTCGCCTCCCGGTAGCTCGCCTCCCGGTAGCTCGCCTCGAGAGCGGAGTTGAATGAGAGCAGTCTCTGTATAGGTTCAAAGCTAAGGAAACATATCCCAAAGAATATATGGCAGAGATAAGCGAAGTTTGAATTACTAACCGCATTGACCATCTTGGAACCCTCTCCAAATGCTTTTGACCTCGCCTGACCATCCATTGTAGGAGGAAGATCGAACTCAGCCGGAAGATCCTTGAAAAGATCGTCGAAGTTACAATCCGGCAGGGAAAAATCGCTAGCGTTACTCCTGTTGCCCGAAGCAAAGTTGGAAGGTCATCCATGCAAGTAGAAGTCGTCCGAGGAAAATTCGAGATCGCCTAGCTCGACCCTTTGCCCTTGGAAGGCCCTACGTTCCCTCGAGACGCCGGAATGTCCCTCGACAAGAACTCATCCGTTGCCGGTTCAGATCCCTCTTCCACGACCACTTCAGGATGAGATCGCGACTGGTGATGTTTCAAAGCCTTCCAAACTTGCTTTGGAGTAAAAGAAGTCCAAAAGAATGAGCCAGTTCGAAGAAGATCCCTCACAACGATAACGTCGTTCGGGAATGGAGGTAAAGGGTTGGTCTATGCAAAAAAAAAGAATGAGAAAGTTAGATATCGACGAAACAAGAAACGTACGTATATCCAAGCAGTACCATAACGGCCCCATTCACTGCAAAAATCAAGAATGAAGCTTTCTTCAACCGACGTGCTATTAAAACGGACGAAAAAGAAGCATTTCTCCCACGCATGACCATTCGAGATTGTCTCCCTTATGATCGACATGTGGGTGCAAGGTGCAAGGTGATATATCCCCCCAGTCATGGCCAATGGCTTCAAAAGAGCCTCGAAATGGTCAACATTAAGGGGCACCCCATGCTCGTCACCTAGAACCAAGATCCCAAGAAGGTGCTGAAGACCCGTAAGATTGATTTGACCAATCGATAACCCAAAACAGTCCAGAGTACGAACTATGATATCTGGGATTTAAAACCATAGACGGCAACCACATTGTGTGCCTCGTAACAGGTGAAATAACCTGCCAGGGGATCATCTGCCCTTTTTCCTTGTTGCAGAATCCAGAACTCCATATTTTCCGGAACAAAGACGAACTCTCAAACAGTGTCGAGGAAGGGATACGAGCTCTTGCTGGGAAGATTCCGGTCCCACCGACAGGGAGGCCTGCTAGGAAATTGCGCCTCAGATGGAGGGGTCAAACCTTCACATGAAGCAGCCCAATAGGCCTCAGCCTCCCTAGGATCAACCAAATGCGGAACAAACTCAGGTTTTAGGATAAATTATTCGTCATTTCGAGCATCGTCATGACTAATATGATGAATCTCAATTTTTTTAGAAGCTCTCTTTTTGGTACACATGATTTCAAAGAGTAAAATAAAGAAAAATCAATGGGAGAGAATGAGAGAGACAAATTCTACCTTGGAGAAAGTGAGCAAGTGAGTAAAATCTCAATACTTACTCCACCTACTTATTAGCAAAAAAATTACTATTTACTCTCGGACTCTCAGCCAATGATTCCCTCTAATTTGCACGACCAACATAATCGCCCGCCAGAGCCTCACGCTAAAGGCTCACGGTCTAACAAACTGGGGGGGGGGGCTAACTGTTGGGGTCAAAATCGGTCACAACAAAATCAACGTCTCAGGTCCCCCAAAAATGCTTCTTCCGAGGATTCAGCTCATGAAAGTTTTCAAGAAACGATTAAGCCACAAGGAGCAAGTCACCGTACGGCGAGTCCCACCTTGCAAACATGGGCCGCCATATGGTGACCCGCACCCTGCAAATATGGCGACTCACACTTAGGAAGCATGGGTCGCCATATGGTGACCCGCACCCCGCAAGCACGGGTCGCCATAGCGACCTACACTTAAGAGGCATGGATCACCATATGACGACCTGCACCCTGCAAGCACGGGGAGCCATATGGCGACCTGCACTCGGGAATCATGGGTCGCCATATGGCGACCCACAATCCCAAAACACGGGTCGTCATATGGCGACCCGCACGCATAGAGCACATGTCACTATATGGCGACCTGCACATGCAAGGTACAGGTCGCCATATGGCGACATGGCCCCCAGGATTACGGGTTATGGCGACTTGAACAAGTACAACCCGGGTCGCCATTTGGTGACCTAGACCCACACAGTCCGGGTCGCCATATGGCGACCTAACCCTTCAAAAACCGGGGGCCATATGGCGACCTCAGCTCCTCAAGCCTAGGTTGCCATATGGCGACTTTTGTCTCTCCTTTGTATCCCTCTTCCAGTTGCAATTGAAATGCTTTTCATTTCGTCTCAATCGGAGTTATCGTTGGAACTTTACGATAAAAACCGCGAAGACTCATTTTTCGTATAAAGTTCAAACCGATCGTATAAAACGGCAACGGTTGGCTTAACTCCGAAGTTGCCTAAGCTATACGAAAAGTTTGAACCCATTCTTAAAGTTGATTTCATATCAAATACAGTCTTTCGGAGAAATTGGCAAAATTCTCAAAGTCGAAAAAATTGCTCGAGAGACCTAAAATGCGACTAAAAGACCCGCTTATGTTTTCATACCAAACCAAGCTCAATGGTGTTACGACAATCTATCTTTATTCACACAAAGATAACCAAGTTTGTGGATATAAGCGTTGTGAACACACATATGTCTCTCCCATATTTGTCAATCATCTTATATGCTTTTTGTTATTTTTCATATTTGTATAAAGTGTAAAATGCAAAAATAAAATAAAATTTAAAATCAGTTTCAAACCACAACAAATAAACTATTCAACTACAATGCAATATCAAACATGTTCTTCATCTTGCCAAAATGATATTTTTATTACATAATAATACAATTTGGTTAAATGAGAGATCTAGTCTAATTTTAATAACCATTGTTGGATTTTCTCGTCCACCAATCAATTTTATTAATTGCAACCGCTGTTGTTTACAGCCTTAAATAAAGTAAGGATTTTTCTGGTATGCCCCAAAATTTGTAAGCAATTGATAAACTTGAAAAAAAAACAGAAATTTACACCTTTAGACACTTTGGCTCCAATTGGTAATCATCGTTTAATTGCAGAATCACGAAAAAAGTAGTTAAGTTACAGAAAAAAATAATTAAGCTGCGGAAAATTTTAAAATTTGTGCAATAACAAAATACATATTAAACGGATAAAAATATTTTATATGATATTCATTTTGTTATAAGAAAAAATATTAATAATTAAACTAATTATTATAAAATATGAAAATAACTAAAATTTATTAAAATATTTAATTTTTACTAAAAATGTTCAGCTTATCTTTCAATAAGTTTTAATAATAGATTGAATTTTATAATATTATAAATCAATTGTAATATAACTTTATTTACAACATACTATTTATTATTAAGAAATTGTATTTATTTACAATATTTTTCTTTCTTCTACTTTTTATTTTCTTCGTCTTCTTCTCTAAATATGTTTCAAATATTCTATCTTCTCTATTTTTTCTCTTAATTATTTTTTATTTTCATCATTCAATTCATTTTATTGTTTTTCCATTTTCCTTCTTGAGTTTCTCGATGAAATCGGTGTCGAAAGAGCAAAGAGAGAAAGGAGTGTAGTTCATGTACTTGTGTAGGAGATCCGGGTAGTTATGGCAAGCATAAGTTATGGGGAGAGCTTAAAGTATATGAAGAGATATTTTGGCGGGGAGTAGGAGATGGTGGAAGCAGTTGAAAAGGATTTGTCTAGCAGGTGATCTGTGAGGTTGTTGATGGCACCACTGATTGTGTGGTGCTGCCAGAGGAGCTGGTCAGGAACAGAGGATGGTGAGGATTTGAAGGTGGATTGGAAGAAGTTGGTGGTGGAGGAGGGATGTTTGTAGCTACCATGATTACTAGTAGAAGCAAATTAAAGCTCATAGTGAATCCTGCCATTTATGTAGCTCCCTCAAGAACTTCTTCTCTTACCTCTCCAATCTAAGTTCTTGAGTCTTTAAACATATATATATATATATATATATATATATATATATATATATATATATATATTTGTTTTTTTTGTGAGAAAAAACTGATATTTCATATTTGAGCTTTAATGGTTTCTTAAAAGCCAAGATTTGACTTCTCTAGCGAACGTTGAAGTCAATTCTTGTGAAGTAGTAAGAGTCATTCTTTTTAAAGTTAACCACAATATGAGGAATGTGTTCAAATGCAAGGAGTTCATCATACACCCCTGCCCACCAGTATCTGACTCATTCACCAGAGTTCATGTCACAGAGTTATTTGATGATATTCATAGAGCTCAAGGCTAGATGTTTGATGAGATCTACATGAAGATTGATGTGATTTATTGTTTTGGTACTGTTTGGAAATAAGGATAGCAGGATAAATGAGAATTGTTTGGAAACGTGGATAGCAAATTAAATACTTCTTTTTATTTACACATTTAGCCATTTCATTTTTTTTAAATTAAGTATTTCTTTTTGTATTTTTTAATTTACAAATTATGCCACTGCATTTAAAATCAATTTAAATTAATTAATAATAAAAGTTGTTGTTTCTTTATGGTGAAAATAAAAACATAAACTGAAATATATAGTATTACCTTATTTATTTAAGTCAAATATAAAAAATGAGAGTTCAGTTTTCAAGAAAATAAAATATTATAAAATTGATAATAATTTATAAAAAAATAATGCAAAAAAAATAATTTTAGTATGTTATTTCATTTTAAAATAAATTAACAAAAAAATAACATATTAATATATGAATAGTACAAATACATCAAATAGTATAAATTACAAAACATAAAAAATAAGGATTTTTTTAATAAAACCAACAATTTATGAAATTACGTTGAATATAAGTTAAATCAAACATCCACACGGGGGCGCATGTCAAGTTCTAGTTGTTGTTTAAGTTTTGGGGATGTATACTGATATTTGTGTTTTATTTTTGAGTTTTTACAAGTTTTCACTAGTTTTATATAGTCAAGAAATAGATGATAAACTTTTTCAATTTATATTATTACTCTAACCACTCTCTAACACCATTCTTGGAGGTTATTGACAGCATATAATACTAAATAGGAACACCAAAGTGGATCACCTACCAATAACATCCATGGTAGATGAGGAAGTCTGGAGAAACCAAAACTGACTTTCAACCTTAATCAATTCAAGTTGCTTGTTTTGGGGCTTTGTATACATTGGATCGGAATCTTCTGCAAGTATGGAAGGTAAAAAACTTAGTGTTCTTGTTCCCCTTTCAACTTTCTTCAACATCTATATTATAAAAGATTGAGAGGATTTCCTGAAAAATGCATAGGGGTAGGAAAAAAATTTATGACCCCATTATTCTAATTCAGAAAAGAATGATCACACATTGCTGGAAGCGAGGGGTATATAAATTACCTATGATCCTACTATTCGCCTACACTTTGTCAAAAAAAAGAAGGAAAAAGAGAAAAAATCGATAAGAAGATGAACAAGATTAACTACATCAGCATCATTGTTCTTTGAAATTGAGATACAAAGAAAAGAGTAGAGAGAGGGAAATAATCAGAATGAGACTACATGTTGGTCTATATGCTTGTTTGAGTTAAGTCCATGTGTCCTTTGATCGATACTCCCATGATGTAGCCTACACATCTTTTATATGAAGAAATGATGTCAGTAGAGAGGTATGTCAGATGGAATCAGCTAAGCAGTGGGTTGGATGGTTTGGATACTAAGCTAAGGTCTAATACATGGAAGTGCCCTTGAGGTTGTTATAGAGTAGCTAATTAGAACCTTGAACTTAAGATTGTAGACAACTACAACATTAGGTTCTTCACCCGAATTATTCTCTTGAGCTAGGATTGCTAGAAACATGTGACAACTAAATTAGTAAAACTAGTGAACAAATCGATAACGCTTGCCTAAGGCAGTATCGATCGACGCTCATACCATAGCATCGATCAACACTTGATCTGTGTTGACACATGAAACTGGAACACTAGACTTAGTCACAATAAGACTCGCATACGAAAGCTGGATATCTTGCATTAGACATTAAGTCATTCACACACTCTTAGCATCTATATCTTTATAATCATGATTGTCTAAAACCCTAGATCTAGCTATTTATTCTTATTTCTTACTAACCAACCAAATAACCAGCTGATTTATTCTATATACTGCTTTGCAATATGTTTGCCTAGCTTAATCATTGACTGCTTTGAGTTTATGGTGTGCTCATGCTCTCTGTGGATTCGATCTTTAAGTGCTACAACTGAACTTCTTATTTGAGAGAGTAAAGTTGCTCATATGGTACTTTGAGTGATATCACTGCCCCACCAAGGAAAACTCAAACGGTTCCATAAGACCATTCAATTCAATCTGAATATCCCTACGGAGTCCCTCTAAATACAACTAGCACCATCCCTATGCATGTTTCGTCTTGCACATCTTGGCCATACCCAGGAACCCATCGGTGTAATACTCTAAGCATAATCTAAGCATAATCTATGCAACGTCAAAACTACGGATCCACGCTCGCTCGATTTGGAACTTCCTACCGGAGTGCCCACATCCACAATGGGGGTCTCTCACGGGAGATCCTGCTTCTTCTTTGGCGGCTCCTCCACCGGCAACACCTGCTCCCACTCAAACTCAGGCGCCAACCTCATCTCGTCTCTAGGCCCCCTTTTGCTTCATCCTCTGATAATAAGGCCACAAATACTTGCGTTTCATGGCTGACTCTGCCGGGTAAAAGAATGGTATTACAATGTAGATTTGCTTGATAGCATACGCAGCCGTACCTTTTGACCCACAACGCGGAAAATCATCTCCTAGGTTCACTCTGGCTGACGACAACATCATGTAACAAATATCCGGTCAAAACCATAAATAGATGAATTCATATGATATATGGTTGGTGGTTTGAAAACATTTAGCAAAACTTCCTTTTTAAAGGTCAAAACCATTCATAAGCGTTTCGCAAACTGGAATAAAGATTTTGCAAAAGTGGAAACTGAGCTCTCACTAAGTAGCGGGCGATCTTAGCCTGGACTCTGATATCAAATTGTAAGATCTACCTCCCCAAAAACCAACCGGAGTTCAGAGTGCGGACTTAGGGTTCCGTGTGCCAAAAGGGAAGCCACTGAGTCCTGCCAGTGGTCAAAATTTGCCAAACGCGTTCCTTCTATTCAAATCCACCAACAAGTCCCGCCTGCAGTTCTATTTACATTTTTACAAGAGGGAGGGTGAAATAGAAATGGAGAGGAGGAAATGAGTAAATGAATTACTCAATGATATTTCTTCTAGACCAGCCTCTCCGCATGGCCACCCATATAGCTCAATGGAGAACAATGACTGACTATTCGCATAAACATTCAACAA
>MU106706.1:27682-47673 GCA_012274485.2 Sinapis alba
CGGCAGTAGCCAAACCAACACACACATGAAAAACCGGCACAACTCTCCCTCTACGTTCACCAATTAGTGGTCCCAATCACATACAACACATAGTCTCATCCTAACATTCAAACATCTATCACATTCAAGATTCTAATAACCTAGTCGTTCATTTCTTTTTATCAACCTAAATCTCAATCAAGTAAATAAAAAAAATCATCAAGCAATAGCACAAATAATCTTTCACATCAATACAATCAGTCCTTTAAGTCCTTTAACAATATGAGGTATATATTCTATTTATTCATATTTCTTACTAACCAACCAAACAAAAACCAACTGATTTATTCTATTTACTGCTTTGTAATATGTTTGCCTAGCTTAATCATTGACTGCTTTGTGTTTATTGTGTGCTCATGCTCTCTGTGGATTTGATCCTTAAGTGTTACAACTGAACTTCTTATTTGAGAGAGTAAGTTGCTCAATGAAGAACAATGACTGAGTATTCGCACAAACATTCAACAAGACACGATTACTATAACAATCAAATATGCTACATACACATACAATCACACACACACACACACACACACACACACACACACACACACACACACACACACACACATTTTCACACATTTCACACATTCCCGTTGCGTCCCTCCAAGGCCATTCCGCCCGGACACACAACGGCCACCAAACCAACACGCCAAAACGGCAGTAGCCAAACCAACACACACATGAAAAACCGGCACAACTCTCCCTCTACGTTCACCAATTAGTGGTCCCAATCACATACAACACATAGTCTCATCCTAACATTCAAACATCTATCACATTCAAGATTCTAATAACCTAGTCGTTCATTTCTTTTTATCAACCTAAATCTCAATCAAGTAATTAAAAAAAATCATCAAGCAATAGCACAAATAATCTTTCACATCAATACAATCAGTCTTTTAAGTCCTTTATTAGTATGAGGAATATATATATATATATATATATATATATATAGAGAGAGAGAGAGAGAGAGAGAGAGAGAGAGAGAGAGAGAGAGAGAGAGAATATCAAACATCCAACCTTGAGCTCTACGAATATCATCAAGTAACTTTGTGACGTGAACTTTGGTGAATGAGTCAGATACTAGTGGACGGGGGTATAAGATGAAATCCTGGTATCTGAACACATCCCTCATCTTGTGGTTAACCCAAATACTTCTCTCCTGATCTATCTGTCATCTCCAGTATTGCTTATATGTTATCCTTAGAAACACTGATGATCCTTTCATCCAATGCATGTGCATTCTTATCTTCATCTATGTATACTCCATACTCATAAGGCTCCATACTCAGATTTTCATTTATGGATGTGACAACTTAACATAACTTTTAAAAGTTAATGTATCATGTTCTGGAGAAATTCATGTGGTATTACAGTATTGATTTCATTTATAATCGAATACAAGATATTCAAATAATATCAGGTATCAGGTATGAGGTATGATTTATTAGTGGGATATAAAAGAGGCAACATATTATCTCCAAAAAAACTTAACACGGCAAACTAACCAAGAAAAATCGATTAATACTATGTTTTAAGATTTTTTTTTTTTTTGTGAAATAAATTTACATAAGAGCCTCGAACCAAAGACATGAAAATAATATTAGAAGGTAACAATTTAGGTATGGGACGAATCAGGTATCCGGGGTATTTTAAGGTATCCGGGGTATTTTAAGATATCCGGATCCGGATCCTTATCCGACGGATCCATGATTTTACTATCCTTATCCGGATTCGGGGTTCTCGGATATCCGGGTATCGTATATCCTCCAAAAAATTATAATATCCGGCGGATATCCAGATCCGGATTTGGATCCTTAAAATAATTAAAACTAATATTAAAATATATATAAATATAAATAATAATTTAAATATAACAGTACTATAATGTTTTTAATTATTTCTAAGTATATTATTACAAAATTTAAACTTATATAATATTATAAAAATAAAAATATAACAAATAAAATTAATTTTTATATATATTACTATTTTTGAAAAAATTATCAATAAAAATTACGGATCCGAATATCCAGACTAAAAAATCAAGATATCCGGATCTGGATTCGGTTTTGACGGATCCAACATTTTACTATCCGGATCCAGATCTAACCCTTCAGATTTCCGAATTTTCGAAGCGGATCCGGATCGGATCTCAGATCGAATTCGGATCTCGGATAAAAGTCTGAGGCCTAGGTAACATGCCATCAGACAAAAGGAAGATTTACAAGATCAAGACTATATTGAATGTTTAAATTTGGTTAGATTTTATATTGAAGTCAAGATATCATAATAAAATAATATAATAAACAATATACTATATATATATATATATATTATAGTTTTTATTAAAGTAATATATAGTCTGTCTTTGAAAGCCTCAAAGTCAATTAACTAATTATGTTTTACTAATCAAAGCATATAAACTAACCCCCTCATAAAATTGTAAATGTCACCACTTACATAGTTTTAAGGATCCAAGCATTGACATAGAAACAGTCATAAGCGGTGCACGTTGTGTTTTTAAGAAAACCTGTTTCCTCTTTTCTCAAAATAAACAAAGAGAAAAAAAATCAAAGAAGATGATGGCTGCTTTAGCAAATTTGATCTTCTCAACTGTAAGTTTCTTGTCCAATTCGATTTCTTATGTGATCTTCCACGTCGCAGCATGCTCCTTCTGTCTATTTGTTCAAACCTTCAAGATTCCAGGGGAAGCCATCTATGCCTTGATCAAGCTGGTAAGAGATACATCCGAGTCTTGTTTTCTCAAATTATGCAAACTAGGTGTTGATGTAATCAGTGAAATGTTTACTACATTGTTTGATCTGGCGAAAGGACGAGTCATGAGAATATCAGATTCGATTTCATTCACGATAGATAATGTCAGTGAGAAAGGAATGCCATGGCTTAATCAATTTCTTGAGGAATGGCCGAAAGTTGTCGACGGATTTATTGAAATGGTATTAACCGTGGTTAGTGGTTTGTGGAATAATTACAAAGATGCTTTGTATTATGTTTACCGAAAGTTATGTGAGTAAACTATATTTGATGTGAATAAAAGATATGCTCATAGTTTTCTTAGGTCCATAACCAACTTTGATATTAAAAAAAAATTGATAATATTTACGGCGGTTTATTTAGCGTAAACCACTCCCCTATAAAAAGAAAAAAAAACAAGTCTAAATTTTATATACGGATTACTTAAACAATAGGCTTATAATTTCTGAACAGTCGTTCCACGACCCATAAATGAGATAACATAAAAAAAAAAAACAATCGTAAAATAAATAAAAAACGGTCCAGCCACACAACCAAGCTAAAACAGAATCTATATGACATACTACCAAGTTGCCTACAACAACTCCATAAATAGACTTCATTGTCGTCACCGGATTGTGATTAATCTGGCAAAGGAGCGAAACATATCCCATTCTCCTCTACAGATGATTTATGAAATAAACTTATGTATAACTAAATTTGACAAGTTTTACGAAACATCTTTCGTAAAATAAACTAACTAGTATTTTACGAAATAAACTCCCGCAAAAATCAATTCAGCAAGTTCTAGAAAAACATCTTTCGTAAAACGAAATTATACATTTTCGAAACAAATTTCTGCAAAACTAATTTCAGCAAGTTTTACGAAACATCTTTCATAAAACACAATTAAACAATGTTTTACAAAATAAACTTCCACAAAACTAACTTCTGCAAATTTACGAACTATCTTTTGTAAGATAAATCTAAATAGTATTTTACGAAATAAACTTTTGCAAATTTAATTCCGAACAGTTTTACAGAACACCAAACAGTGTTTTATGAAATAAAATCCACAAAACTTACTTAGACAAGTTTTACGAAACTTTTTTTTGTAAGAAAATACAGTGTTTTACAAAATAAATTTACACAAATCTAACTTCAACATAAGTTGCAGAACATCTTTCGTAAAACAAAAAGAAACATATTTTCTGATATTGCTCTTCCCAAAACTAGTTTTGACAAGTTTTAGAACATCTTTAGTAAAACAAGACAAAACTGTTTTGCGAAATAACTTCTGTAAAACAAAAAAAAACAATCATTCTTGAAGAAAACTTGCATATATCAAACGAAACTCGGTGATTTTTGAAACAACCTTCAGAAAGTTAAAAGAAATCACATGAAAAAATTAACAGAAGATAAAAGAAGACGAGAAGAACCAAGAAGGGACCCTCCCTGACCCTTTCTCTGTCTTCTCCTCGAACCTTTTATTCTCTTTCCTCTGGTCCTCACCCCTATCTGTCCCTTCTTCCTTCTCGCCCTCTCTCTTCTCATGTCCTTGCCTCCTCTCTCTCTCCTCATGTCCTTTCCCACACTCTCTCTCCTCATGCCCTTGCCCACTCTCTCTCCTGATGTCCCACCCACTTGCTCTCTCCCTCATGTTCTCGCCCCCTCTCTCTCTCACATCCTCATGTCCTTAACCAATCTCTCTCTCCTCCCTTGTCGTGGCCCACTTCTCCACCTCTCTATTCCTCTCCCTTACCTCATCCAAGACATGCTCGTCTATGTCTAGTTTTTTTCATAACAAAGTTGACATTGAGATATTTCCGGAAAGAAGTTGGAAATATTTTGTTTCCATCAAATAGCCAAACATCGAGTCAAAAACTGTTAATTCTTTACACTGCGACTAAGAATGAAAACAACAAAATTTTCAGGGAAAATCGTAAAACGGCCTAAATTGTAATATGGTCTGATGCCTAAACACAGAAAACGGCACACGGAGATTTGAACCAAAAATAATCCCAAATCAAGGACGATTAACTTACTTGAATAGGAGTAGGAAAGTAGCAAGAAAATAAAAACTTCGGAAGGAGATAGATTCAAATCTTGGAGATAAGGAAGAACCAGAGAAAAATAAAAAGAGAATAAACTCAAAATCTACGGAAAAGAAGAAGATGGCCACCCTAGGGAGCTGTATATAAACAAGCGTTGAGATAGAAGAAAGGGGAGACATTCACTCACATTTTCTTAAATTCCACACGCTCTGCATCTGGATTTAGCGTCAGGAACTTAGTTCTTGGTGTTTTTTATTCTAGTGAACCTATGTTAGACTTTTTTCTGCCATGGTTTCTTTTTATACCGCTTGCATCCAATTACTAGACAACGTCACAAAATAATTTTAGTATCTTGTACAAAACTTGTAATACAAATTACTGCTTGATCCTCGAAAGGGATACGTAGACAGTTTTTCATTAGGTTCAATTCATAATCAGTAAAAAGATTTTACTTCTTTTTCATCTTTTTTTTTTTAATTTGTGTGTTATATCGTTATGATCCCATAAACTTTGGTTTCCTGAAAAGCTACGTTTTCTTTTACAAATTTTTATTGTGCGAATTTCGGCTCCAACAATTTGGTGCCATCTGGGGAGAGTTAAAGTTTTCTTTCTCAAAATCACCAAATGCCTAATCGGAAAAGATATATGTGGGAACTAAAAATCGCACAATAAAAATTTAAAAGAAAAAGCTTTTCAATATCTTCGGCTCCCACAGATCAGATGCAGTTTTTGTCCTACCAATCATATTCATACCTTCCTCCACGTTGTCCCACCAATCAGATGCATCTTTTTCAAATAGTATATTGCCACATTCTTCTTGAACTTCTCAGAACATCAGATTACTCAAATTGTTTTCTCCAAATTCCTCAGCCATGCTGATGCTTCAAAGGCATCAGTTCTTCTGAGTTACTTAACGGTTCCAAGGTTCTTTATTAACGTGACGATCTTAAGGTAATCAGGAGGGAATGATGGTCGTCTCTTCGATGATCTACTTGGCCGCTGATCAAGTCTATCCAGCAAGCCATGAACTAATGTCATAATAGAATCTACACTCCTCACAGTCATCGGTTCTTGCCGATCATGTGGCTCAGGTGTTCTTTCCCAGCGTCTAAATTCATTTTCATCCTGCCTTGAGTCTCGAGTTGTCGTATAATTCTACCTTGGACTAGGTGTACGAGATACTCTATTTCTCTCATATTGTTCCTCTTGTTCAAAGTTCATTTGTAAATTGGTCAAATTCCTTCCAGTTGACTCATGTTCATTCTCAAACTCATGGTTCTGCCTCAGCGTAATTCCAGAATCACTGGATTCTGCAGGGTTCGAGTATCCTCCCAGATTGTCAAAAGTAGGCTGTCCATATCTGGGTTGGGTTATCATTGGTTCTTCACTCTTTGTACGTCTTGGAAACATACTGCACCATAACCAAGGTAAATCCTTAACCCAACTTAAATAATAATAGAGGCATGTTAGTTTCCTAGTTCACCTTTTGCGACACCTTTGACTCGAAAAACATTAAAAACAGAGTCCCAAGTGAGCATTGAGAACCATGCTTTTATACCACCTTCTTTGTAACACCCCTGATCCGGTCTAAGTCAAAGATTATTAGTTAGCAGTGTAACAATCAAACAAGAACATTCACGACCAACTAAAGAACTTTAACTTGAAGAAAAGGTTCTACTACCACGTTCCCAAACATTTAATCCGAGATTCCCAAATCAAATCTGAAATAATGAGTTTCCTTGTGGTTCCAAGTTAATGCTTTGCAACCAGAGTTTAAAACCATTAGTTGGTTCGTCAGGGACTAGGAAAAATATCATACGAAACCATTATTCGTATATAGCTTACGTTCAAACATATAAAACAGATACACATGCTCGAGCATCATTTAAAACCATAACATACTTATTACAAAAGATAAGTGTTTGCTAAAAGGTAGCAACTCTATGCCAACAGCTACTGCTCCTTTAACCCAATCAATAAACTAAATTCGGCACGTACTGAATGTATGCACGAATTCTATGGTGAGTTATTTGAAAGACGTTTGTTGATTGATTAAGAGACATATTACAAGAAAAAAGTTTGGCTTATAATGAAAATATGATCAACTTGGCAAGAACAAAGTAAACTATGAAAACCCTAATCTTATGCCGAGAAACGCGTGTTTGTATGTCTTTCCTCGTCTTCGGTCTTCTTTTTTTATAGCCGACTATTTTTCTTTTTTGTCTATAAGTCGGCATAATTTTTGATGGTCTCTTGATCAAGTAGGCCGAGTTCAGTTTACTTGACCGGACTTTGTCTGAGGGATGTAATCCATCTACTACAACTCTAGATTTATGTTTAATATTAGTTTTGAGGCATAAAAGGGTTTTGTATTTCACAATCTCATCTTTTTATAGTTTTTCATATTGCTTTGACCCAAAAAAAAATTATGATATTGCACATATTTTTTATCTAATAAATTTATATTTGAACAAAAATGTATATTATGTTTATAAAAATGTATATTACCATATTACTAAAGATAGGAACTAAAACAAAGCACAACCTTGGATTTAAGACAGTAGGTTTTCAGTTTTAGCATCATTAATTTAGATTGTGGATTTTCCAAACATGGATTGGCTAAATTTAGTGTACGCTCTAACTTTGTGTCTATATAAACCCAATTTTCACTTAAAAAAAGCAAAAAAAAAAAGAAGGATCAATATTATTTTCCCCTAAGAAGAGAAAATGAAGGCATGTCTGATCTTAATGTTGGTTATTTGTGCCGCTGTGATTGTGAAGGAATCAGAGGCTAAACAAGCTCGAAAATATTTAAGTCCGCACGTCTTTGACCCATGCCGTCGTCCTAATCCTCCAGCGGGATGTCATCCTCCTCATCATGGACCTCCTATGCCTGTCAACAAATACACTCGTGGTTGCTCTAAAATTCACCGATGCCGTGGTGGGGACTAAATTTGATATGACATTCTTGCATTGATCCTTCTTCTTTTATATGAAACCGTCACGACGTCTTTAATATTTTATATCGATACATATATATACCAAATATAGCCGATATACACATACCAAATATAGCCGATATACACATATGTATAAGTAAATCTGGTTGT
Organism: Sinapis alba; assembly: GCA_012274485.2. Lineage (NCBI taxonomy): Eukaryota > Viridiplantae > Streptophyta > Magnoliopsida > Brassicales > Brassicaceae > Sinapis > Sinapis alba. Next base: position 35,643 of record MU106706.1, read on the forward strand.
TTATGAGAACTTATGTTTATTTATACATTTTTTTCTTTCAAATTCAGTTCATAAGTTCATTTTTCTTACAAAATAATTTCGTTTGTTGCCTTTTTAATGGTATAAGGGTGGTATTATTGGAAAAAATGGTAAAATTGGAAAATTCTAAGTTTGCAATTAGAGAAATGGGATACATCAAGTTTTAAATGGTAAACTAGATCTTGACCGTGCGTTGTTTTATTCATTTTTGATGTAAAAAAATTATAAATGATCAAAAGTTTTAAATGTTTCAATATGTATCCTTTATTTATATTAATCTATTTTCAGTGACACATTTTTTTTACTGATGTAGTATTTTTTTTGTTAAACTTAAACCTAAACTTATTCTTTTTGACCCATGTTTTCAAAATGCATAATTACTTTTAATAATTTTAATTAAGTTTAGCTATATTTTTCTTTTGGTCATAGATATAAAACCTTGAGATGTGTTATCAGATTTTTTGTATGAATGTATTATATAGTTTACTTAATTTTAATAATACATGATACTTGAATTTTTTTTCCCTACTTTATATAGAAATATATTTGACGAAATAAAAATTTGAGATGAATGATAGTTTTCTTTTTGTGTAGATGATAAAATTATATAATGTGGATTAGGTTTGTTATTATAGTATGATTATCAATTTTAGTATATATAAATATATATACAAATTTCAATACAATTATCTATTGTAGTATTTTATTTTATATAATATTTTTATATCCAAAAATTAGATTAATTTAAATAAATATAGTTTCATATTTATGAAAATAAAACATGTCAAATTTGATGGAATAACCTGCAAAATCTTATTATAGTTATATATGGTTTTCAGAAATTATTATATTTATTTTTTTATTCATAAATAATAAATATGTATATGAAATTATTAAAAACTGAGACACATTAATCATAATTAACTTAGCTATAGTAAAATGAAAATGAATGAAAATTCTTATTGTTATAATAAATTCAATATCATGAATTGAACTTAACAACATATATACATTTAAATAATTTCTAATGAATGGTCTAAATAAAAAATCACAAGTAAAAGCTATAACTTCTGTTTTAATAATATAGATGTTAAATATTTGATGTATACCATATTTTACATTGTTTTCCACATAATAATTTTGTGTTTAATTTGATTTATAACTTTAGATGATGGTAGAATTTATATTTTTTATATGTTAGTGGTGGCATGAATTGCTATAGTTTTCACATATCTCAAATGCACAGTCTACCCAATTCATAGTATCACTTGTCAAATTATGCTATTGGGTTGGTTTGCCATTTAACCCGTTTACTCTAACAATATATATAAACTAAAAAAATATTTTAACCAATTCTACATGCGCACAACAACTTATAGAAACAAAAATATTAGATTCGTTCAAATATGTTAACTTTTGGTAATAATGCTAGATTTTCGAAAATATTTAGTCTTTAAAGCATTATAACATAAATGTAGTGGCAGAAGATAGTAAATATTAGGGAAAAGTCATGATTAAATGCAAAATGTACTTCAGTTTTAATAGTTTAGATTGGGCAATTTTGCTTTTCGGCCTACATAAAATGTCTCATAGGGTTTTGGTCAATTTTTTATTTACACAATTGCCATTACTCTTTAAAAACTTAATTCTGATTAATTAAGAAATATAAATTGAAACTTGTCCAACTAAACTTGCCTCCAATCTGCCCAATAAACATCGACAAGAACAATTGACAGAATCATTGAACTAAACATCTGAACATTGGGCAAATTTGAAACAAAGCTCGTTACCCTAAATTGGTTTTTGATTCAAAAACATTCTGTCTAATTATGAATCGACACCTTCTTGAAGATTTGACATTGGAATCACGGTGTCGAGGAGGGTGACTCGCAGTCAAGCCATCGTTACGAAACCTGCAAAACCTCCACCATGATATGCAGGTAAAGATTTCATTAAATCGTATGATAAAGTGAACTGTATAACCGTAACTTTTGTAGTCTTCTTGAGGAGAATGCATTAGCTTGACTATATTAGATTTCTTCTTTGGTTGATTCACACTGCCCTCGTTAACTAGTAGGATAGACTAAGAACATCTAATAATGTGACGCGGTCAGACTTAATTTTCTTTCTTCTTCGAATTTGCTTGCTTATTTGATTGCAGCTTCCATTAGAGAATCCAACAACCCAGAAGAGGAGATGTCGACTTGCGCTTCTGAGTTTATTGAAACATCATTTTCCTCTCCCTCTCCGCTGCCTGAAAGACTGTTTGCACCTAATTGTTATCCAACTAGATCACGACTGAACATCTATTCCAAAGAAACTATCATTGGCTCTATAGTCAAATCGTTTCAAGGCACGCCGGAATTACAATGTGTGCTGGAAAGGCAGTTTGGTTCTTTGCTCCGCTATCCAGTTGCTTGGTGTTTAAACATCGAAAAAACTCATCCATTCTCTCCTCAGCCATCAACTTGTAACCATTCACGAATATGAACTCTGGTTCTTATTTGCAGATAACCCGCTATGATTTTTGCTCCATGAGTTTGTGACATGACATGCTTAAATTGTGAACCTTTTGTTGACAAATTTCGAGACATACCCACATCATAAGATGGAACTGCCATTGGAAAAATGTGGAGACAACTATTCAAAACTGAAGATGTTGATGTCACCTGTACCCAAAGTTCTTGGGATGCTTGAACAGCCAACACTCCCTGAATGGAAGCGTCTGCCACTAGCTCTCATTTCTCTTGTAGAAGGTCTACTTGTTTGTAGTAACAAAAATCTAAAAGTAATCCCATCCTATGTCAAAATGGTATAAGATGCGGCATTCTTTCTCGAATATCCTTTAGGTAGAGAGGCAATCCTCTCCACTTTGTCTAGATTGACACCGCCTACACCTTCTTCTTCTTTTGAAATTCCTAAATTAATTGAGTATGCGCGCCCGTCTCAAACAGCAAGTCACAACATGCTATGGATTCCCTTTGGCGCTGCAACTCATGGATTTCAAAGCAATTCCTGCACTTATTGAGATAATTCTTGAACTTGATAACACTGCTACTTTCTTGCAAGAACCTGACAGATGCAACACAACAAATACACTTCTACATTTCGAAAGCATGCATCAAGTTGAAGTTGATACAGAGGCACATTTTATAGAATTTTTATTACAAGCCATAACCAAACTTGACGTGTTATTTTCAATTTTATTGCCTTGTGGAAATCCGACTAGGTTGATGTCACGTTTTCTATCCCTGATGATGGTGGGATCTGAAGTGGGAAGAAAAAGTGGAAGACCTCAAAGTTGACAACTTAGTTGTCTTAATTAGGGGAGGCTACAAATTAAAAGTAACAGATTTCAATGGTGGTGATTCATCCCTTCCACCTCTCAATACCAAATCAAAGGTGACAGGCGCCACTTTGAAAATGGAGTGTTAGAAACTTTCTCGACGTTTTCAAAAACAAATAGAGGAACCTGCTTGTTCTACTCAAACTCAATGTGGTCCAACTCGTCCACGGCATGGCCATGCTAAGGAGTCTCAGTCTGCAAATATAGGAGAAATAACTGAAGAGTTGAAAGCTTGGATCGAAGGTGAGCTCAAAACCCAGTTGGCAACATTTCAGGAAGAGATTTTATCATGGTTACACCCCCAAAGAAAGGAGTTTCAGTCCAGATAATACAAACACCTTCACGGTTCCGAAAAGCAAAGCCGAAGGTAAAAAGCCCATAAGTACCAGTCCTGAGGATGAGATTGGAGAGCCTCAGTATTAAAAAAAACAGAAATATAACAGCTTCAATGGGTTTGATGACGCTGACACGATAATGTATGACAACTTCCCTAATGAATTTAACCAATTTGATGTGTTTGGAAAAAAATTAACACTATTCGTCAACCAATTTGATGCATTTGAATAATATATGTTTGTCACATCTATTTAGCGTAGAATTACTCATTTTGCAGGTTAGTTTTGTGGTCAAGACTGGAATTGATTTCACGACTTCATACAACACATCAGATCCAAATGTGTCAATGATTTCCCCCACATGAAGATGTCATGGTCAGTGATGCACTAACTGTTAAAACACCGCCATTAGAAGCAAATGTTATGTAAGCGGGTAAGGTAATATGTTTATCCAATTCATATGCATTTGTGATCTGTGTGGGAACCGAAACTTGCACCGTCAATTTCTGTTAATTGAAGGAAAGTTAGGCAACCCTAGCTTTCCCTGAGGTCCTGGATTTCTGCTTAGCCTAACGTCAAGCAACCAAATAATCAATTTTTTGCCTTTTTGGAAACCAAGTAAGCTGTCACAATGAATGAGCTCTTTCTCACCGAGCGTTTGTAAGTGGGTTGTTACCACGTTTGGACCCTTTTTGGGCCATTTTCTGACTTAGACGTTTTACAATTTCTTTCGGAGAAATCACATTTCGTATGGATGCATAGTCATGATGACAATGGTGTTAAGTTAACCAACGTCACAGTATACTATTGATTCTCAAATTTTTACGAATGACGAGTCTTGCAGTTTTTATCGTAAAAATCGAATGGTAAGTTCAATTGTCACAAAAAAGCTCATTTGATCAGAATTTCGGGAGTTACTGCACGGCTTGTCCTTGGATAGGAAGGCTCCAAGTGATGAGATCTGCCTGCCCTAGGATGGGATGTACTGATCCGTGGATCATCCCCGCCCTAAGGCGGGATGGTTTTTGGTGTAACGTCCCCTTTCTAGGGTGGGTGGTTTGAGAGAGAATTCACCGCCCTAGGACGGGGTGACTTGTGAGGAAAGTCCCTGCCCTAGGGCGGGGTGGTTCGGGTTGAGTTGTCCCCGCCCTAGGGCGGGATGATTGGTCTGAACTGTCCCTGCCCTAGGGCAGGGTGATGTGAGAAACGTCTCCGCTCTAGGGCGGGGTGCTTGGTCTGAACCATCCCTGCCCTAGGGTGGGGTGACTTGTGAGGAACATCTCTACCCTAGGGCGGGGTGGTTCACGCTGGCTCGTCCCTGCCTAGGGGTGGTGGATTGTGAAGGACGTCCCCACCCTTGGATGGAGTGGGATGTTGTTTGAAGGCACATTGCCCAATCTTTTCTGAAGTTATCTCGAAAGGTTCTTTGGAGGAGTTTAACAACAATGTTGAGTACCGACTTTGAGACCAAAATTTTGGGTTTTCAAGAGACTTGAGAAAGATTGGGTAAACTTTGTCAAGGAAACTTCTTTGAGTCTAAGAAGTTTTTACTTAATGATCGAAAACTTTTACTTCAATTGTTTTCAAGCATTGATTCTGTCATAACCGGTTTTGACCCCAACAGCTAGCCTCCCAGCTTGCTAGAATCGTTGTGACGTTCTTGCAAGGCGTTAGGTATGTTAGGGAAATTAGGCGGAATTTAATGGTTGAGAATACCAAAGGCAACAACTATAGTACCTTTCCAATTTTTATGTGTGTGGAGTAGTTTTTCATTTCCTCACTTCCACAAGAAATTTTTCTAAGGTAGAAATCTTCTCTCTTTTCTCTCGTGAATGATGAGGTTTCTTGGGCGGTTTCTGTCGTACATAAGCTGCTGATTATGCCTTTAAGTCTCAGGTAACTAAGATGTCTGGTTACATGGAAACTTCGAAGGCGCAAAGTCTGCTGCTCGCCCGGTCGAGGAAAGGATCAGGGAGCTTTGGGCCCCTGTTCTTGTTTCGCCCGACTCGGAGGAAGTTGGAGCTAGTGCTGGGGGAGAAGATGAAGTGAACTAGTCTGCGAGCCAGTTTGGTGCATGCATCTCTGGATATTGTAATGTGGATATGTGATCCGCACATTTTTTAGCCAGGGATGTGTCCCTTTTTATTTTAGTTTCTTGAGTTGTTTGGGCCAAGTACTGTAACCGTTTTATGTATTTCGGGATTGGACACATGTGGCACTTAAATCCCTACTGATATGCGGTTTAGGTTTATAATGACATGCATATTGATTTAAGTTGTGCTTTGTGTTTTTACTGAGAGGGAGAATATGAGTTATTATCTCACATGTGACTCTCGAAGATCATTAAGTCTGTCGTTTGTTTCAGATGCGGATTCTCGAAAGTTCTTCGAAGAGTCTCATAAACATGCAGATGTAAACAAAGAGACGTAGTTTAGGAATCTCGTATCATTTCGATATTATGCCTTTGAGATGTTAGAGACCAGCGTGTTGGGTTTAGGGCAAGACATAGGTTTACTTTCAGTTTTAGGATGTGTGATGACTATTTCGGCTTATGTATTCCGTTTGTGGTTTCAACCTGATTTCTTCTCGATATGGAAGTCTGCAATGAGTTCTCGGTTTATATGACTTGCATCAATCGGGAACCGAGTATCTCTTTGAAGAAAATTTTTAAGTCTTGGAAGTGCTGACCAAAATTTTGGGTTTCTTTTATAGCGCTATTATCATGTGTTGGATGTTAGAGAACCAATTCTATGAAAGTTTTATTGTTTGTTTAGAACGGTTAGAGTGTTCGTTGGGGCCAATTGAAGAACATGAGTGAGAGCAAGTATTTTATAGTCGCAGGCGGAGTGTTTATGTCCTTTATAGTCACGGGCGGACTGTTTTTATTTTTATAGTCGCGGACAGACTGTTTTAATTTTTATAGTCGCGGACACATTGTTTTTATTTTTATAGTCGCGAACGGTGTGGGAACCGAAATTCACACCATTGATTTCCGTGTTGGAGTAAATCCAAGTAAAATTAACTTTCCCTGAAGGTCTTGGTTACCTGCAGACCCATATGCTAAGCAATCAATATATGAAAACAGATGAAAATAATAAACTGAAAAGCACAAAGAAAGAAAAAGATCTTATTCTGAATTTGTGTTTAAGCGTGAACAACAGGTAAGAGCCTTGACCACAAGAGCTGTCGGCGAGTCCCCTAGTCAAGCAACCTAAGACTGCAGAAACTTTGAGTCGCAGCTCGATAACAAAAAATGGAAATATGCCTAAATTACTCAGTTTGCTGTCTAAAAATTTCTTCCTTGCATCTCTCGCCTCGACTTCCTATATACTCCTCCTAGGTCGGTTTGCACCTTCATTTTCTGTCCTTGGATCGAGTTTATTGCTTCGTGGAAATATTCCATTTTTCTTTGATCTTCATGATAATCCTCGAAACTTGACATTTATCTTCTCCTATGAATAAAAGGTAAACCGTCTTATCAATCTTGGGTTCATTCTCGTCTAAAACTGCAAGTGGGCTTTTAGTCACGTTTTAGACCTCTTTGGACCATTTTTTGACTTTGAGGTTTTTTACGTTTTCTTTGAGAAATCACCTTCGATATGATGTCAGTTTTATAAAAGAGTTCAAATTAACCGTACAGTCAAGCATCTGGTGTTTTAAGTTAACCATCGCTTTTTTATACAACCGATTCGAACTTATACGAGAAAATAAGTCTTTGCGGTTTTTATCGTAAAGCTTTAACGGTAACTCTGATCGAGACGAAATAAGGGACATCATGGTCATGGCTCGATGGATAGAGCTATGATGATGAGACAAGAGTTCCTGCTTTGATATAATGCGGTCATAGTCACCATATGGCGAGCTGGCTCGAGAGGACCGAGCTCGCCATATGGTGAGCTGGCCTGAGAGGACCGAGCTTGCCATATGGCGAGCTGGACCGTGAGGACCAAGCTCACCATATGGCGAGCTGGCCCGTGAGGACCGAGCTCAACATATGGCAAGCTGGCCTGCAAGGACTGAGATTGCCATATGGCAAGCAGGCCCGAGAGGCCCGAGCTCACCATATGGCAAGCTGGCCTAAGAGAATCGAGCTAGCCATATGGCAGGCCGGTTAGGGCGGACTGAGCTCCGACCTTCCTTGGGTGGTTCAGACGGTTTGACAAGTGTTAGTAAATCCTTCCCCCTTTTCATCGTTATTTTCCGAAAATCATTTGTTGAAGAGATTGGATCTTCTAATTCGAGAACTCGTCGTATAACCTCTTTTTAAACATTTATACGAAAGTTTTGTTCCTGCAAACAATTTCCCAAGAAATTTCAGTCGTTGATTCCGTCATAACTAATTTTGACCCCAACAATTACCCCCGCCCCCCAGCTTGTTAGAATCGTGAACATTTAGCATGAGGTTCTAGCAGACGGTCAAGCAAGTTAGGCAATTAGGAAAAATTTATGACCAAAAGTCCAAAGGTGAATAGTAAATTTCTTTGCCTATAAGTAGGTGGAGTAATTTTTTGAGTATTTTACTTACTCACTTCTTAAGAAATCTCTCATAGGTATAACACATGTTTCTCTTCCTTTCTCTCTTTTCTTTTTTTCTTGTTATTGTTAAACATGTCTTAAAAAAGAGAGCTTCTAAGAGTAATAAGGCTCCACATTCCAGCCCCGACAGCATTTGTGATGATGATGAAGTCACCCCCAAGAAGGAGTTCTCGCCTCGTTCTCTTGACCCCGAGGAGGCCGAGGCGTATTGGGTTGTTACATGCAATGCGACAGTCCCTCTGGCCGAGGCATTGTACCGTTCTAGGCATCGCCTTCAGAGTGACTCCGGCCTGCCGAGCAATAGCTCGTATCCCTTTCTTGACATTGTAAGCGAGTTTTTTCATGTCCCGGATGAAGTAGAGTTTTGGATTCCAAAGCACGGGGAAAATGCGGACAACCCTCAAGAGGGTTGCTTTACATGCTACGAGGGGCATCTTGTGCGCTGTCGTTTGTGGTTTCCCATCTTGGAAGTCATCATCCACACCCTAAACCGCTTAAGACTGTCGATAAGCCAAATGACTCTCACTGGTTTGCAACATCTTATTGGCATTCTGGTTCTAAGCTACGAACGGGGGATGGTCCTTGATGCTGACTACTTCGAGGCCTTCCTGCGGCCTCAACAGTTATCGGGAACTATCATGTACCATTTGACTCCTCGAAAGTTCATGTCGATAGTCATGAAGACGACTCCAACAGACACAAATGGAGGGAATGATTTTTCTTAGTTCGTATAAACAGCGCGTTCATTGCGGAGAGTTGTATCCCTGTTTTCTGTAGTGAATAGAAACAACATGGTACTTTGGTCGGATATCTGCATGTTCTTTGTTTTGAAGACGTCTGACCTTGTATTTGCATTTTCTTTTTAGCAGTTGCTAACCCTCTTTGGCCGTGGCCCTGGGATTTGACCGTTGTGAGAGATCTTCTCCGAGGTAGCCCATTATATTGGTTTTCCTTCTCTCTGCAGCGGATTTGTAGGGCGTTAGCGTATCATCACTCCCGGTCTCATCCTCAGACATTGCAGAAGAGGAAGTGTAATAACCCTCAAGAACTAATGAATTTTTGGTCGAGAAAAATTCCGCTCGACCAGTTTCGAGTTAGTCGATCAAAATTAAAATAAAATCGACCCGATGAATTAATGTCTCGATGAGACTGTCGTGTCTTCAAAAGACCTTCCCTTGATAGTTATGGTCTAGTTTTAATTATTATGGTCAAGTTTATTTAGGATGAAAGAGTTTATCTAAAAGAAAGACGAGATCCGATGGACGGAAACGTTTGGTCGAAAACTGCCCAAAAAGACCGTTCAGCTGCTTGGCCGGTCATGTGCGATGCACATGATTTTCACCTGCTTTCTTTCTTGACCAGTGATGTGCCATGCACATTCCTGCATGCTTGCTACATTAAAAGTCATGTGAGTTGCACACCTGCTTGGAGATTACTTCATTGGGAGGAAAGGTTCAGCTGCTTGGTTACTTCATTGGACAGAAATAATGAGTAGGATGCTAGCTGTCCATTCTCATCCTTGCTTTGGTTTACAAGCTGGACTCATCAGAAACTCCTCTCCATGTATTTATCTCCTTCTCCTTCATTCTGGTCATGATTAATCCAGAGAGAAACACAGAAAAATCAAAGAGAGAGAAGAGAGAAAATTTAACAGAAAAAATTATAGAAAATCCAGAGAAACAATTCAAGAAAATTCAGAGAAGAGAAGTGATCTTGGACGACCCTTTCTCACCATCTTGTGACTCTAATCAGTGAGTATTCATTTGATTAAGATCTGAAGTTTTGGTGTTCTGAAATTGAGAATCACCCATGTTCATCAGCCTTTGATTTTGATTGGTAAGATGTTTGTGGATCAGTTTTCTGTGAGAAGTTTTGTTGGGTTGGCTACACTTTGAGATTTTTCTGAATGAATTCAACCTTGACTTGATATGGTACTGATCAGGTTGGGTGTGGCTTCATCCTTACGTGGTGTATCAGCTGAGTTCAGACAGTGTTTGATTTGAACCGGTAAACTGTTTTGCCTTTTGATTCAGATCAGTTTAGATTGTAACCAGCTGAATGAGTAGTTGATTTTTCTGTCTGGATCGATTTCTTAAGCCCTTATGTGAATTGATATTAGTTCAGTTCATGGTCGCCTGGCATCTCAACAACTTAGCTAAAAGGATTTATCATTAAACCAAACTGAACTTAACTTAGCTAAGTTTAACCGAACAGATTTGATCTTGTCTAGTCTTGAGCTGAGCCTGCTATCTATGGTCTGAAGATGTCTTAAACTGATCTGGTCTGAGTAGAACCAAGTAAGCTGTTGTGAACTGATTAGAACCAGACTAAACTGAGCATGAGCTGAGATCGAACCACTTTGTTTCAGGTCAGTGGTCGAGAGAAGCTTGAAGGATCAACCAGATTCATCAAGTAGAATCATGTTCTGTCTAGGTAAGAACTTGATCATGGACTGATCATTTCTTAGAACCGTTAGTGAACTGTTATAAGTTGATGATCTGAGCTGAGTTTAGTTTCTGTTTGAATCGAAATGAATAGTTTTGTATCCAAACATCCTGTCTTGGTTCAGTTGCTCAAAGAAGTCTGAAGATCAGTCCGGGTAACCTTCAGGACGTTCTGAATCAGGAGTGAAGTGGAGTGTGATTAGCTTGAGCTCCATTCTAGTCTTCCTTAGCCAATCTCATGGATTCAATGGTGAGTCTAGATAGATGATGAATAAGTTATGAATGAGTATGCATGATTGCATACTGAATATGGTTGATTGATAAGCAAAGTATCTTAATCTATAATTGAATGTGAGGTGTTTACATATGTAAATACTTAAGAAATATTATGAATTATTATTTGAGGTTTATCCCGAGCCTTAGTACTTGTTCTCAAGTACTAATATATAAGTATATTATTAAGTATATAAGTATGAATCATGTGAAGTCTTATTGTATACTCACTCTCTCGAAAGTCCGGCATTACCGTGAATTGGTCCTGCAATATGGAACAAGATCACGAAGACACGATGATGGGGTCGCACCCAGAAGGCCGTGTAACTGCATGCAGCGTTAGGTGTTCGATATTGGAATATCTGATGAAGATGATAGTTATAATTATTTTCCCTCTAGGCTCGGTTAGCCTTGGTGGTTTTCCGGGTTTAGTATATATATATATATATATATTATAAGTATGAGTGAATGGCGGGTATCGTGGAGGTGATGTTTAAGATGAGATTCACATCGATGGAATGATAAGCCTTATATATATATTTAATAGTTATGGAATATATTTCCACTGCATACAAATGGAGTTCATTGATCGGGATATTATTTTATATATGTTGGGGTGTGGGATTAGACTCACTGAGTAAACTAGTTACTCATGACTCATTTGTGATGCAGGTTACCAGTAGGTGGGAGACCTTACTCTAGGACGGGAAGGAACAACATTAGCCAGCAGTAGATTTATTATCCTTGCAAGATATTTTGTATATAGCTTTTGTATAAAGCTTGTTTTCCGATAACTTCAAGGTCGACCTATAATATTTTTGTAAGATGCTTTTGAAACAATAAGTATATAATGTATAAATCTTGCTTCTAAAGTGTGGGTTCAGTATGACATTAGTCCTTGTCCGGGACGAACTAACTATAGGTTATTGCTTGGTCGGGTTGAAAAACCTTAAGTGATATCCGATAGGAGAGTTGATGTTCTCGTATTGCTAGTCCAAGGAACTCGAAAGTATTCGGGAACCTCGGGTTGGCTTTCGGGGAGCATCGATTGTGTCATTTCCGGTCATCTACGATCGGGG
>MU106706.1:48584-93641 GCA_012274485.2 Sinapis alba
AGAATTTAAGAAGAAGTATTTTCTACTCAAGGCATGGGACATATTGAAGATTCAGCTTATAGAGTTGGCACCGTGAGATGTTCCGCCATGATTTTCAAGTCGAGTGAATCTGATTCATCCACTATGGTTTGGAGGATGAGCTAAAGATCATCAGTGAATTTCTATGGGGAACTAGCCAATAATTTTGAAGCAAACAAAAGACCATGGAGTTCTAGAGCTTTGAGGAGATGGTGGAGTGTGATGTGTATGTAAAGAAATTTGTTACTGCCAAGGAAGCTTCTTCATGCCATTCAAACCGTCTAAAGGCTACCCATTCAAATCAAAGGCCAGATAATGAATCAAGGAAGTCGATGGAGATGATTTTGGTTGGACGTTTCTTCAGATCAAGATCGGGTACCGAAAGTTATTATGGTTGTGATTAGCCAGGACAATATGACCATGATTCATGTGTAGGGAATCTTGGATCGTTTATGTCATTTGCACTGTCGTCGTTCCTCTGAAGAGCAGGGAAGTTACTCTACCCTTGCCCATGAATTTACCTGATACCATTTACCTATACCTAGGGTACCATTTGTTGAAATGTTTCGCTTTTCCTTACCATTAGTCTCTAACCAAGTGTTTGGCTATTTGGGTAGAGCCTACGCTTTAGATTTTCCTGAACCATCAAAACCTCTGAAAGGTCCAATCACAGGTTTGCTTCTTATCCTATCGTGTGTTGTGTGCATTTAAAAAAAATATGAATGATTTAATAAATAAGTAAATGTTTGATCAAGGTGTTCTAAGAGACCTTGTCTATTGATGGAATTTTCCACCATACTGTATTTGTTTTGGGAACAACACAATAGTTGTAGTTCCCAAGTAGTGTCGTAGTTTTAGAGAGGATTCACTTAAGTGAGTTCAAGTATACCGTTCTTTTTTGTGGAAGTACTGGCTGCCATTTTGAGTTACGGTATGCTTTCCCTATTCCTTAGTATTTCCATTAGAGTGGTTTGTTTCTATCTAGAGTGAGACTGGCTATCTAGTTACCGAGCTCAATTAGGAAGTTGTTGAGGAAAGAATTCCTTGAAAGATGACTAGTCACCGTTGGCCTTCCGTGGTATTCTAGCAAGTGTTGGAGCATCACTCATATCAGTTTGGAGAGTTGAAAACCTTTTGGGAAAAGGTGATGGTGTATTCCATTATCCTGATCATTGGGGAATAAAAGATAACAAGGAGCAGAGTATTGAGAACTGTTAGATAACTAGGGAGCATGGAGATGTGTTTAAGGAATTGGAAGGATTGTTGACATATAGAAGTGACCCGTTCAGTATTCTTCTTGAACCTAGATTCGCTTGAATAGCCTAGGCATCTTGCCAAGTGGTTCTAGCCGAATTTCAGTAGTAGTTAGAACAATTGTTTGGAGAAAGGTTTTGTTCGATTTTGTTCTTTGCCATGGAGTGTACCCATGTCAGTGGTAAAGAAGAAAAACCAGAGTTTGTGTTTATGTTCAACTAAAGTTGAACTGATGACGTGACCATCAGGGTCAAGTATCAACTTTCAAGAATTGGTGAGTTATTAAAGATCGGTTGCAAGGTGCAGTTTGTTTTCCAAGGACGTTTGATGGACGCTTCATGTTGTAGTAAATGCTTCTATAGGAAAATGAGAAGTTGGATCCCTTAGTCAGAAAGTTGGAACTAGGAGCTGTTGTGGATTTAGAAATGGTCGCTACTATTGCAGAATGGTCGTATGCAATCTCTGTTATCGAGATTCAAAGTTCTTTGGATTGGCCGGTTACCATCAGAAGTTTGTTCAAGAGCTAGAAACCATGTCAACCGCTGAGCTGATTGACTGATAATGGTGTTCCCTTCGAATGGAGTTAAAGTATTGAAGAAGTATGCAATCAGTTAGAGGAAATATCAATGTCTATGTACATCTTAGCTTTGCATGAGCCTAACCAGTCATATATTGTTGCATGGATGCATCGTGTGTTGGTTTAGCTAAATGCTAATGCAGGACGATAGGGCAATTCCTTATGCATCAAGAGAACTAAAGAAGAATAAGGTAAATTATCCGATGCATGAGATGGAGTTGGCAACAGTTATGTTATACATAAAATTTGGTGACCATTTCAATATGGAGAAGGAATCCAAGTGTGCACTGATCAAAGAAGCCTTAGGAAAAGAAAATGTTGTTGTTTATGCTTTAAGGAGGGAAAATTTGGTGTCAATATTGAGAAGGATCTCAAGAATCATGAAGCATAAATTGGAGTGATTTATTAGGCTGTTTATAAGAAAGGAATGGAGAGTTTTTAAGATTGCAAGTAGTAAATCAAGATGGCTTATCCACTCATATCTGAGGAACTCAGTTAGAGGATGTAAACTTAAAGAAAACTTAGGAGGAACAAAATGAAGATATTATCAGTTGAAGATATGAGGAGTGTTCTATACACAAGTTAGTCAGAAAAGACGTGGGAGAAAGAACTCAAGTTCTATCAAAAGATTAAAATGGATATTAGAAAAGAGATGTTAAGTGAACGCTGAAGAAGATTGATGAATGCAAGAAGAGGTATGACCGTAAGGCATATGGGAATGCCAAGGATGTATCAATACGGAAAGTATGAATTCGTCGTAAATGAGTACTCAGTTGGTGAATTAAGCTTGGTATAGACAAACCTGTTGAATCCTCAGTTGCTAGACAGAAGAAGAAATCAGAAATCAATAGAACCATACTTGGATATGGGAAACATCAGAGAGATTGAGTTGTTCAGAATATTATGAAGAGGGTCTCAGGTAGATCAGAAGTGTATAGAATACTGTAAGGGAAATCATTCTTGGAATTGGTGAGTGTGTATTTGAGAGTAGCACCCTTTGTCTGAATCATGTTAGTGTGATTGATCGTGCACGTTCTTGTTTGATTGTTGCACGGTTAATCAAGTTGACATTGACCCGACCGGAGATATTACCTTCATTTATGGCACATCACCTAACATTCCACATTTCATGTTGTTGGTATGGGAGAATGACAGATAAAAATGTTTCAGAAGTGATAGTATTCAGAGACTCAAAACTGTCAAAAGAAGTATGCATACCGCAGTATATGAGAGTTATGTATTGTAAAGAATTGGTAATCTTGAAAGTGTTTGCTCAGAAAAGAATTGATCGCTTTGGAAAAGTTGGAAAATCGGCAATCTGCTATATTGATTTGTACGGAGTACTGACTGGTTATCAGAGTTGGAAAGGTTATCCATTGACCATAGAATCTTTCAGTTATGCATTTGAAAATTTGTGAGTCTATGTTGCGTAATCCTATATCAGACCCATTATGAAATAACTGATGAGACCAGGAAACTTTCAACCTCAACTCGCCTAGCCTAAAGGTCCTTTGCGGATAGGTGAGCACCATATCAGAAGACTTGAGATCAGAAAACTTGGTAAGATCAAGTATTTGGGGAACCAACCATCAGTTGTTTTGACATGGGAAGATGAGGATAAGTTTAGAGTTGATTATTATGAAGTCTTTGCAGAGCCTTCAGTGTTCAGTAAAGTGTGTACAACTATATTATGAGAATTCGGGGACGAATTCTTTTGATGGGCGGGAAGAATGTAATAACCCTCAAGAACCAATGAATTTTTGGTCGAGAAAAATTCCGCTCGACCAGTTTCGAGTTAGTCGATCAAAATTAAAATAAAATCGACCCGATGAATTAATGTCTCGATGAGACTGTCGTGTGGTCGAAAGATCTTCCCTTGATAGTTATGGTCGAGTTTTAATTATTATGGTCAATTTTTATTAAGATGAAAGAGTTTATCTGAAAGAAACATGAGATCCGATGGACGGGAAACGTTTGGTCGAGAACTGCCCAAAAAGACCGTTCAGCTGCTTGGCCGGTCATGTGCGATGCACATGATTTTCACCTGCTTGCTTGCTTGACCAGTCATGTGCCATGCACCTTCCTGCCTGCTTGCTACATTAAAAGTCATGTGAGTTGCACACCTGCTTGGAGATTACTTCATTGGGAGGAAAGGTTCAGCTGCTTGGTTACTTCATTGGACAGAAATAATGAAGTAGGATGCTAGCTGTCCATTCTCATCCTTGCTTTGGTTTACAAGCTGGACACTCATAAGAAACTCCTCTCCATGTATTTATCTCCTTCTCCTTCATTCTAGTCATGATTAATCCAGAGAGAAACACAGAAAAATCAAAGAGAGAGAAGAGAGAAAATTTAACAGAAAAATTTATAGAAAATTCAGAGAGACAATTCAAGAAAATTCAGAGAAGAGAAGTGAGCTTGGACGACCCTTTCTCACCATCTTGTGACTCTAATCAGTGGGTATTTATGTGAGTAAGATCTGAAGTTTTGGTGTTCTGAAGTTGAGAATCACCCATGTTCATCAGCCTTTGATTTTGATTGGTAAGATGTTTGTGGATCAGTTTTCTGTGAGAAGTTCTGTTGGTTTGGCTACACTTTGAGATTTTTCTGAATGAATTCAACCTTGACTTGATATGGTACTGATCAGGTTGGGCGTGGCTTCATCCTTACGTGGTGTATCAGCTGAGTTCAGACAGTGTTTGATTTGAACCGGTAAACTGTTTTGCCTTTTGATTCAAATCAGTTTAGATTGTAACCAGCTGAATGAGTAGTTGATTTTTCTGTCTGGATCGATTTCTTAAGCCCTTATGTGAATTGATATTAGTTCAGTTCATGGTCTCCTGGCATCTCAACAACTTAGCTGAAAGGATTTATCATTAAACCAAACTGAACTTAACTTAGCTAAGTTTAACCGAACAGATTTGATCTTGTCTAGTACTGAGCTGAGCCGTGCTATCTATGGTCTGAACATGTCTTGAAATGATCTGGTCTGAGTAGAACCAAGCTAATCTGTTGTGAACTGATTAGAACCAGATTAAACTGAGCATGAGCTGAGATCAAACCACTCTGTTTCAGGTCAGTGGCCGAGAGAAGCTTGAAGGATCAACCAGATTCATCAAGTAGAATCATGTTCTGTCTAGGTAAGAACTTGATCATGGACTGATCATTTCTTAGAACCGTTAGTGAACTGTTATAAGTTGATGATCTGAGCTGAGTTTAGTTTCTGTTTGAACCCAAATGAATAATTTTGTATCCAAACATCCTGTCTTGGTTCAGTTGGTCAAAGAAGTCTGAAGATCAGTCCGGGTAACCTTCAGGACGTTCTGAATCAGGAGTGAAGTGGAGTGTGATTAGCTTGAGCTCCAGTCTAGTCTTCCTTAGCCAATCTCATGGATTCAATGGTGAGTCTAGATAGATGATGAATAAGTTATGAATGAGTATGCATGATTGCATACTGAATATGGTTGATTGATAAGCAAAGTATATTAATCTATAATTGAATGTGAGTTGTTTACTTATATAAACACTTAAGAAATATTATGAATTGTTATTTGAGGTTTATCCCGAGCCTTAGTACTTGTTCTCAAGTACTAATATATAAGTATATTATTAAGTATATAAGTATGAATCATGTGAAGTCTTATTGTATACTCACTCTCTCGAAAGTCCCGCATTACCGTGAATTGGTCCTGCGATATGGAACAAGGTCACGAAGACACGATGATGGGGTCGCACCCTGGAGGCCGTGTAACTGCATGCAGCGTTAGGTGTTCGATATTGGAATTTCTGATGGAGATGATAGTTATAATTATTTTCCCGCTAGGCTCGGTTAGCCTTGGTGGTTTTCCGGGTTTAGTATATATATATATATATATATATATATATATATATATATATATATATATATATATATATATTATAAGTATGAGTGAATGGCGGGTATCGTGGAGGTGATGTTTAAGATGAGATTCACATCGATGGAATGATAAGCCTTATATATATATTTAATAGTTATGGAATATATTTCCACTGCATACAAATGGAGTTCATTGATCGGGATATTATTGATATATGTTGGGGTGTGGATTAGACTCACTGAGTAAACTAGTTACTCATGACTCATTTGTGATGCAGGTTACCAGTAGGTGGGAGACCTTACTCTAGGACGGGAAGGAACAGCATTAGCCAGCAGTAGATTTATAATCCTTGCAAGACGTATTGTATAAAGCTTGTTTTCCGATAACTTCAAGGTCGACCTATAATATTTTTGTAAGATGTTTTTGAATGAATAAATATATAATGTATAATTATTTTTCTAAAGTATGGGTTCCATATGATATTAGTCCTTGTCCGGGACAAACTAATTATTGGGTATTGTTTGGTCGGGTGGAAAAGCCTTAAGTGATATCCGATAGGAGCGTCAATGTTTTCAGATTGCTAGTCCAAGGAACTCGGAAGTATTTGGGAACCTCGGGTTGGCTTTAAGGGAGCATCGACCGTGTCATTTCCGGTCATCTACGATCGGGGGTGTCACAGGAAGTTTATCCGGTCATGGACGAGTTTGCTCCCAGCGATGTTCCGGTCACGAGGCACGGAGATAGGTCGCCGAAGAACAAGGGAGTTGCACTTGGTGACAAAAAATTTCCCGGGGAAGAGTTTTCGCTGCCTGGATGGGATCAAGACTTTGTTCCCGGTGACAGGAGTGGTTCCAGTGACATTCCCTTCCCAGACTGCAACTATGACGAGTTATTCGCCCATCTTTCTCCGAACCTTGACACATCTCCAGCTCTAGACAAACTATCGAGGTCAAAGACGTTTGCGGAGGGTTCTCGACTAATCAATGGGGTTGGTTCTTTATCCTTTGTTAGTTTTTGATACCAAGTCCCTTTGTTAATATTTTGAGAGATCTGCAGGGCCTGTATGCGTTAAACTCAGCTCTCGAAGCGAGCTACAGCGAGGTGCGACTTTGGCATTTCAAAACCGAGCAGGCAGAGAGAGAGAGGTCGACCGCCAACAGAGCGAGCCCGCTTTGCGCAATTTTCGCAATCAAGAGCTGGCCGAGGGGAATGCTAGTGCCCTCGTTGCGTGGAGAGGGAAGGAAGGCGGAGAATTGTTGCAGCGATCAGGAACCGCTCCGCCCAGTTTACAACTGAGTATGGGAGGCTTAAGGAAGCTCAAGATATTGTGGGAAATTTCCGTGAGTGCCGAGGTTCCGTTGGTACCTTGTGGGGTACGCAAGAGGCTGACTATACTTTAGAGTCCAAAGTCATCAAGATGACGGGTTTCATGGGCAACTGCACCAATGCTGACTCTTTGGTTCATCCAATCAAGGAGAGAATCCACGGGCTTTGGGATCAGATCTCTGTTTCATCTGATACAGAGGAAGTTGGAGTCGATGTTTGGAATGAGGATGGCGAAGTGGATCAGCCCGTGGGCACGTTCGAGGCCTCTATGTCCGGAAATGAAAAGTGTGACTCGTGAAAAGGTGAAGGGAGCATGATCCCTGGTTCTATGTTTAAACTTTTGTTGTTTTAGGCCAAGTGTGGCCATATTATGTTTAGGCTGAGGGTGGCCTTTTAATTCTTGTTGGGACTGGCCGTTGGTGGCTTTGAATCCATGCAGTTCTACGGCTTTTATACTTAAATCATATTTTAGCGTTTTAAAAGCTCGTAAATATTTTCATTAAGTGTAGAGGGAAGAATATGAGTAGTCCCTTCATATCTAACTCTTGATGAGTAATTCTGTTTGTTGCTCGTTTTAAGACGAGTGTATTCAATTTTTTTTATAATTTTGCAAAGTTTCACGAGCATTTAGATATGAATGAGGAGACATACTTTAGAATCTCGTATCAATTTTGATATCATGTCTAGAGATGTTAGAGAGCAGAGTGTTGGGTTTAGGGCAAGACCTAGGTTTACTTTTGGCTTAAAGTCTTGCGACGACTAATCGGCTTTCGTTTTACCTGTTTGCGATTTTAACCTAGTACGTACCGATTTAAAGTACACAAATTGTTATCGGCTTATATGACTTGTCTTGGTAAGAACCGGCCTACTTCTAAAGACTGTTTGGAGGTGCTGCAAAAATTTTGGATTTCTTGTATAGCACGTTATGTTATCTTTGTCGGATGTAGTAGGACCATTTTCTCAGACAATGTATGACTACGAGTTCGTTTAGAAAACATTTTTGATATATCGGTCGGGGCCAATCGCGGACGGATTGTTTTCGAGAATGGAATGATATTTTTGAGAAATCGCGACGTCTCGCTTTTTCCAAAGATATGTCTTTCATTGAAATGTGACTCCCTTTGTAGAGGAAAGAGTTAAAATCATATTTCGGCCGAAAGTCTTCGCTTTAAACGGGAAATCGATTTGTTTTTGAGTAGTTTGTATGAAAGCGTTTTTTTTTCTTTTTAAGAAGGTTTCTTTTGTATACCGCTTTCCGGATTTATGCTTAATTTCTGCTAAGGAGTGCTTAGTGAAGTATATGGGATTCACGAGCGAATCGATTTTTAGTGCACTGAGATGATAGTTTGTTTTTACTTAGGCATTTTTCTAGTGATTTTCGTATTGCTATTGCAGCTGTAAGTGAGTTACGAGATCGATTAGTTTTTTGCAGGAATAGATTTTCGAGACTATAAAAGTCGTATTGCGTTTTGTTATTGAAAAAGTTTCAAAAATATTGAGTACAAGTGCGAATATTTTAAACTTTGTGGGAGTATACGAGTATATGTACCCATTCCCCCCCCCCTCCCCTTTTGGAGATGGGGGATAGCTCAACTCGTCTTTCGACAAGCTGCCTACGTACCCCTTTCGAGGATCAAGCCATCTTGTAGTTCAATTGGTTGCCGCGGGTGTTTTACTCGCTGGAGATGGCTGCATCAACCGTTTTAGTCGTGATGACTGTTATGGGGTCGGCGGCTGTTTTTGGAGTTGTTTTTTTTGCGGTGATAGGAGTGTTGGGCTCGGCGATCTGGTCGTTTTCTGTAGCTGGTGCTTGGGCGGACGATTTTGTATCGTCCTTGGTGGAAAAATTTTCAGACGCTGCCTGAGTTCTCTTTGCTCGCTTTGGTTTGACAATGGAGGTCGTCGTGATCTGTCGCAGCTTGTGTTCGGTCAGGAAGCAGAGTCGTGATTGTTTTTGACAACCCCAGATTTTGGAAATTCCATTAGCGGTTGGGAACTTGATGCCTAGGTGGTATGTCGACGGGACTGCTTTCATGGCGTTTATCCAAGGCATTCCAATGATCACGTTGTAGATGGTCGGGTTACCAACTACTGCAAAGTCGACGATCTTCATAACTTCTTTTGCCATGACCGGGAGCTTGATCTATCCGAGAGTCATTGATGTTACCCCAAAGAAACTGGTTACGGGTTTCGGTGTTGGTACAACTTCTCTGAGTTTGATATTCATTCTGCGGAGGGTATCACGGAAGATGACATTGACCGTACTTCCGGTGTCGACTAAGATCCTGCCAACTTTGAGGTCTCCGATTACGAGATCGATAATGAGTGGATCGCAGTGAGGTTTGTCGATTTCGGCAGTCTCTTGTTCCTCGAAAATGATCGTGTCGTTTGGGACGTCATCGTATGGAGACCAAGTCGGCCAGTCTGAGAGTGTTTCAACCTTTTACTAGTAAGCCTTGATGGACGAGACTGAGTCGCGATAGAACTGCAACTCTCCGATGATCATGTTTACCCTGCGCCGATTGTATTCATTCCCTTCACCGTCTTGCCCCCTTCCATGTTTCTTGCCTGACTGATTTTCTTGTGAATCGTTTTCTGGAGTAGGGTTCTTATCAGTTTTCGGCGGTCGGTCAGAATCCAAGAGGAAGTATTTTTTCTGGTTACTTTAAAGAGTTCGCCGAGGAGTTTTGCGGACAGTCTCGCGAAGAGAACTTTGCAGTTCGTGGTAGAGTGGCCTTTCGTCTGGTGGAATTCACAGAAAGAGTTATCCTTGTACTGGTTCCTGGTCCAAGTGTTTCCTGATGTCTTACCTTGTTTCGAGTTGTTACCATAGTTGTGCTCGCTTTGGGTGTCTTCTCCTTTGTTTTGGACATACTTGTTATTATGAAGAGGACTTCTTTTCTGCGGATTGTGCTTCTGCGAGAGGACTTGCATCTCTTCTTCCATGATGATGAAGTCAGTTGCTTTGTGAAGGGCATCCTGGACCGTACGTGATTTTTTGAGGGATGTCCATAGTCGGAATTTCAATCTAAACCAGAGGGTCTTCTTGAGCGCGTCGACTGCTACTTTGTCGCTAATTCTAGTGACTCTTGACATTACCAGTTTGAACCTGATCATGAAATCGTGTAGTGGCTCTTCCTCTCTTTGAGAGAAGCTCCAAAGGTCCACTTCGGAGGTTTCCCTATCCATGAACATGGAGTACTGTTTGAGGAACTCGGATGCGAGTTGTTGGAAACTTCTGATTCGAGGATCATTGATGTTATTCCCAAAAACAGGTCAGCGGTTTTGGCGTTGGAGCGATTTCGTCGAGTTTGACGTTCATTCTCCTTAGGATGTCACGAAAGACAACATTTACCGTGCTTCCCAATCGACGAGAATCATTGGACCTCGAGATCTCTGATTACAAGATCGATGACGAGTGGATCACAGTGGGGCTGGTCGATTCCGCAAGTTTATTCTTTGACAAAGGTGATGGTGTTTATCTGGACATCGGGACAGGGAGACTGACCCGGCCAGTTTGCGCTTGTTTCAGATTTACACTAGTAATCTTTTATGGACGACACCGTGTCCTCCGATGATCATGTTTACCCTGCGACGGTTGTTGTTGTTTTCCCCGTTGTCCTGCTTCTGTCCATGTTTATCACCCAACTGTGGGGAGTGTTCCCCGTCGAAGGGGTTTTGTCATTTTTGGAAGACTGACGGTGTCCAGGATAAGATCATTTATACTGGTGATGCTAGAGATTTCTCCTGCGAGTAGTTTGGCCGTTAGTCTCGCACCACGAAATTTTTAGTTCGTGGTAGAGTGGCCCCTGGTTTGATGAAACTCGCAAAAGGTGTTCTCGTAGAAGTTGTTTCGGGTCCAGGCATTTCCCGAGGTTCGTCCTTGTTCGGATGCGGAGTCGATAGCATAATTATGCGCTCGCTGGAACTCCTCCCCTCGTGGTGGACGTACTTGTCGTTACGAGGGTATTTCCATTTTGGTTTTTGCTCCAATCCATCTTTCGAAGATGTTCTCGCAGGCCTATGCTTATGGGATAGGATTTTCTTTTCCTCCTCAATGATCATGAAGTCGGTGGCTTTATGGAGAGCATCCTGGACCGAGCGTGGTTTTTCGAGAGTTATCCACTTCCTGAACTTTAATTGGTACCAAAGTGTTTTTCGGAGGGTATTTTTGGCGACTTTGTCGCTTATCCCGGTAACTCTTGCCATGAAGACTTTGAACATGTTCATGAAGTCACAAAGGGGCTCGTCTTCCTTTTGGGACAGACTCCAGAGATTCACGTCGGAAGTTTCTCGATCCATGAACATGGAGTACTGTTTGAGAAACTCCAAGGCGAGTTGGGTGAAACTGCCGATGGAGTCTCGTTTTAGACGAAAGAAACATTTGAGCGCTGCTCCCTGAGGATTTTTGAAAAAGAGGCGACAGTAGCCAGCATCTCTCTCCCTTTCCTTCAGTCTGGCCCTACCCATCGTGATCTGAAAGGTTTGCAGATGCGCTTTCGGGTCAGTGGTGCCGTTGTAGGTGGGTATTTTTATCTTTTCGGGGACCGATATTTCTTCTCAGTAATGCGTGCAGTGAAAGGAGTTTTTCGAGCTTCGTCGAGAAGTCAATTGGTCTCCGGAGCAGCACTGGTTGCATGATGTTCTGAGATTTCACGACTCTTATTTCGGCAGCCGTTTTGGTGATGTAATCGTGGAGATCCTGGATCTCGTCCAAATCATCGGTAGCGGTTTTCTGAGTTCGTCGGCGTTTGCTGAGGGTGACTTGGGCCTGCTTTTTGGCTAGATTTTCATGGCTAGATATTTTCTTCTTCTTCCGTTATGGGTGTTTCGAACGAGGTATCCAGCCGATCAGTTCGACTTCTCGTCCTCCTTGGGTGTACATCAGCGTCTTATTCTGATTGCTCGGATTGATCGCTGGGATCCATGTCGACTTGTTCGACTTCGTTTTCCCATGTTCCTTGCTCAAGAGGCAGAGAGTTTTCAGAGTTTCTTCGAGTTACGACAGGGGTGTTTTGCTGCGATTTGATCCTGACGGATTTCCCTGCGTGTTCCCAGGCCTGTCCAACGGGGTTGCAAAGTCGAGCCTTCTCCGCGATCCTAGTGGCTCCACGAGGAAAGACGACTTTGGTTCTTGCTGTTAGGTTTTTGACCTGTTTAGCAAGGGAACCCATGAGCTTGTCTTGTTCTTCCGTCCTTTTTTCAAAGGTGGAGAACATATTTTTTACCTCCTCAAATATCACGGTGTTTGCATCAGCGTTAACTGCAGTGACGTTCGCAACTGGAGAGTTGTCAACGTTGTCGCGGGTGTCTCTGCCGTCGCGAGATTGCTTAGTTTTCTGATTGTCTACAGACATGTTTGATTGAGCGTTATGCAGCTGTGTGTTAGATTGATCTGTATCCCCCCCTCCTTCTAGCGCCAAACTGTGAGAACCAAAATTCGCATTGTTGATTTCTGTTAATCGGAGGAAAGTTAGGAAATCCTATCTTTTCCTGAGGTCCTGGATTTCTGCTTAGCCTAACGTCAAACAACCAAACAATCAATACAAACAAAACAGCAAATCATAAAAACAGAAATATAAAAGAGATAGAGAGCAAAAGAAATCTTTATTCTGAATCTGTGTAAGAGCGTTAATAACAGGCAAAGCTTCGGTCGCAAGAGATGTTGGCGAGTTTCCTAGTTCTAACAACCAAAGACTTAGAAAACCTAATTGATAAGCAATTCGATAACAAAAATAGAAAGTTTCCTAATTCACTCTAATTGTGTGTCTTGTCTTGCGTCTTGACTCTCGTATATATACTCCTCCAAGGTCGGTTGCATCTTTCCCGTTATGCCCCTGTCCGAGTTTATCTTTTGTAGAAGCTTTCCTTTTTCTTCTCAATCTTCATGCCTATCTGGAAACTTGACGTTTATCTCTCTTTTCGTTTGTCTTTTTGGAAACCAAGTAAGCTGTCATAACGAATGGGTCGTTGCCATGTTTGAACCCTTTTCGAGCCGTTTTCTGACTTAGACCTTTTACGATTCCTTTTGGAGAAATCACCATTCGTATGAAGCTAATATTGGTTTCCACGAGACAATGGGAAATGGATGCATAGTCTTGATGACAATGATGTTAAGTTAACCAACGTCACCATATACGATTGATTCTCAAATTTTTACGGAGGAGTCTTGCGGTTTGTATCATAAAAATCCATTGGTAAGCACGATTGAGACGAAATAAAAGCTCATTTAATCAGGACTTCAGGAGTTAATGCACGGCTTGTCCTTGGATAAGAAAGCTCAGAGTCATGAGATATCCCCGCCCGTGAAATGCATGCAGCTAGATACACTTATGATGACATGGCGCAGATCGATGACAAAATGGTGAACAACTTCCGTCATAAATACGCAATGGACACCTATGAAGAATTCATTGGAAACACGAAAATAGTCAACGATGGTCAAACAAAGTGAAACTTTGAAGAAAAAAAAATTATATATAAATTGTTACTAAATGTATGTACACTAGTTTTTTACCTGAAGCATTTTAAATGTTTATTTCTATATTAGAATTACCATTGAGTTTGTGGATCAACTAGTTAACAATGTTTTGTTTAGGGGTTAGTGATATGAAATTAAGAATAAGTTTTAGGATTTAGTGTTTAGGGTTTAGGATTTAGGGTACATACATCTATGTTTACGGTTTAGAGTTTAGACGAAAACATTTGACCATTGCCACCTTAGATGTCATTTGGCGGCTCATGTTCAGTAAACTAACCATTGAAGATGCCAGAAAAGGTGTGTTCTCTAACAATATACTTTTTGGACCCCATATTTATACATAATAAGTGTTTCATTCTATTTTTCCTCTTTCTTCAAAATAAATTGTATCTCTCATAGCCTCACAAACTCATTGAAACTCAGACATTGTTGTGAAAATATCATATTTCGCGATTCAAGAGTTAGGGGTCGAACGTGTGGCAGGTAACTCCTTTCCAGATTTATATAGACTGATAGCGTCCTGCAAGTCGATGAAAGCATTAACAGAGCGGCATATGGTATTTCATATTTTCGACGTGTTAAAATTTCCGTGGAGCATAACTATGCCTCCATATTTGTTGGAAACTTTTTTCACAAAAGTAAACTCCATCACACTTTACATGAGGGGCGTTCAAATTTTCTTTACCTTTGACCGTAAATACGAAGGACTTGCCTACATGAATCGAGCAGAGGATGGGGGGTATGAGCGATCCGTGTATACATATGATATGATACAGTAGATTTATTGGGATGGTTAGGAGTATTTATCTTGTTTAACAAGGAAATCCGGTGACAGTGTTGGGAAAGAAGTTCAGAGTCTAAAATGGGGATGCGGTATGACTCATAATGATGTGTTTCACACGAAAAGGGGCTAGTTCATGGCCACTATTATACCATTGTTCTACAGTTGTCAATATACTCCTAGTTTGGACAGAAATTGGGGTTTTTGGCACATTGAAAACAGCAAGGGTGAGAACATATGCATATGATGCTTTTGGATCAAAGATGTTGATCTATTCTTCCACGATTTTGAACCAATGAACGCCATCATGGATATTAGAATTTGGTGAGGACGAGAAAATCATGTGTAAACACTGTATTTGGATAAACTTTATTCAAACCTTATTATTAGCATTTTGTAAATACAATATTCAAATAGAAAAAACAAATGTTGTTGATTGTTCTGTGTTGCCATTTAATACAATTTCCCAAGTAGTTTTGGATTTTGAAAGTTAAGTTACTTCGTAATGTACAACATTAAAACAATTTAATTTCATAATTTATTTAATTTAATTTTGCAAGAAGATTGGAATTTATAAATTTAAATTAACAATTAAAACCAAAATCTATGTTGCGTTTTAGAAAAGTTAAACTATAATAGATATATTGTGGTAGTAACTTTTTCTGTCATAGAGGGTTATGTCATATCCATGTTGTAGTAACTCTTTCAAAAAGGGGGTTAGGTTTCAAATATTGGTGGAACAATTACTTTTGTATTTAACTCACACAAGTTTATTTAGACACTCATAAATTTCACTCCTCAATTTAAGTTGGTATTATCAATGTGCAATAAAATCATTAGGTACCAAAAGCCCTTTCTAATCTCGAAAATAATATGGCAGATCTAGTTCTCCCAAATCTTCCCGACAAAATCATTTGCAACATAATTTCACTTGTTGGAGAGGAATCGTTTTGGTACCTTTGACCTTTCATGTGGGCTGGGAAGCGTGGATATGGTCTTGTCCATGAACCCTCCATCCTAAAGAGGTGCAACGTCAGTCCTATGCTCAACGTGATTTGCTGTGAAATCGGAAAATATGTCAAGTTCCACGAGTTCTTCCTTCAGTGTGTTAATGTTGGCAATTTAAAAGTCGTGTACTATGAAGGTCTCCATCTATCATCAATGCTAGGACTTGAGGAGGGTATCCACGTCTTGGAAGCAAATGTTCATATGCATGGCATGTCAACCTTTGTTGTGGGTATATTCAATTTATGTCTTGGTAAAGATAAGGAAGCCAGTAAAGTAATTCAGGAGTTCACAATCAAACACAAAGACCTTAGGTCGGACACCATATTTGAAATGGAAGATGAGCTTAAGTGGAGATTGTCATCGTTCAATGCGCCATATTTGAACACATACGGTCCAACCTTCAAATTTCCGGATGATGAGGTAACCAAGTCACCAAAATGCATCTACGGCCATGATTACACAATCGATTTTGAAGGGTCCTGCAAAAACTGCAGGCTCTTTTAGATTTGTTGCAATATTTCTCATATGCTGTAAAAGAAACATTTTCTATGTTTCTGTTGTTTTTCTGTTATCTCAGTTTTCTTATTTCTTGTTTCTCACATGGTAGTGTACACCTTGTATGAAACATATTTTTCCTACGTGTATTAAACTGTTTAGTCATCCATGTCAACAGAGTTTTATAATTAATTTGAAAGTTTTTTTGAAGTGTGTTCATTTAATTATGATACTGAATGGTGTGTAGAACTCCGAGTGTAAACCTTGATTTGTACACCTTGTGGTGTACATCTGTATGTTTTCAAACATCATCAATGAATACTAAGCATACCAGAACTATATGTTTACCACTTATTTATGATTAATGTTTTGATATGTTTAGCACAATTATTAATGCTTTATGTTTACTACCTCTATAATTTAATAATCATTGGTGATGTTTGAAACATACTAACATTAACAACATATAACCATTTACATAATAACATTTTAAAAATCTTAATATTAAAAAAAACGGAACTATGTGGGTGAATGTCTGAGCATTCCGAGACTTTCATGAGTCTATTTTAAACATATTAAAATACATAGAAAATGAATGGAACTATTAAACAGAGAGACATACATCAAGCTTATGCGTCGGAGCCGGAGTCAGTGTCTTAGTCAGAGGCTGAGTCCATATCGTCGTTGGGGTACTCATTCATCTTGAACTCGCCAGAGGAGAGAGTAATGTCACTCATCTCGTTTTCCTCCTCTTCAACTTGTGAATCTCCTTCATACAATGCCTAATAATGGCAATTGGGACCTGGGCCCGCGGGCCAGGCCCGTAAGGTCTCACTGTAGGGCGGGTTAGGGCTTACATATCTTAGGCTCAAGACATTCTAGGCCTTGCGGCTTGGTTAGTTTCAGGTATGGGCCAATACGGGATGGGCTGATGCAGGTTTGCGGGACACTCGAGACCCGCATGTCTTCTTCACTAGAGATGTTTGGCATTCTGCTCACCGACGAAAAAGGTGAGAAATCTCTGCATGTTGTTCATATCACTCACGTCTTGCTCTCTTGAAAGCAATTCAGCGGCTTACGCTACGCGTCTTCCTCTCTTGAAAGCGATTCGAAGTTTTGATTTATATATTGAAAAGAGGGACCTTATCCTATAGATTCATATCCGTTACTTTGATCTCAAATCTCTTGTTTCTCTTCAAATCCAGATTGATGTCGATGATGATGATGGGAATTCAAGGCCAGCTTCTTGAGGTCACTGGTTCTTGCCTTTTCATCCCTACAATTTAGTAATATTTCTTCTTCTTTTGAATCTTTGAAATATTATTTCGTTCATTCAATTCTAAGAAACGTTAAAATGTTGTTTTAATGTGATTGCTTACAGTGGTTGGGTGCCAGAAACTGAAAGATATGTAATGGTTTTCTAGGCAAGATCCATATGTTGTCCTCGAGTACAGCGGCTCTAGGCACCAAACCATAACATGCACAGGTTGTTCCTTCATATCAACTGTTCGGATCTTGACGAATTTGCAAATTCATATTTGATAGTGACGGTGTAGAGGAGATCCTTGTTAGGATTCCAGAGGAGGAAAGTGGAGAACTCGATGAAGAAACCGAGAGGGGTCAAGAAGAAGAAGCAGATGAGTTTGTTAGTATTGTTGTTAGAGATGATGAAATTCTAGATCTATTTGTTTATTATTATTGTTTACTTACCAATCAATCAATTATCTCATATAGTTTATTTACTCCTTATTAATCTATTTGCCTAGCTTAATCGCGATTGTTTTGTGTTTATTGTGTACCCACGTTCCCTGTGGATTTGATCCCTAAATATTACAATTTGACATCTCTTGGCAAGAGTAATTCGTAGGGTTAATTTGATAGAGTTTGCATTGAAATACATAAAAACCCTTTTGTCAAATTTGGTGCCGTTGTCGGGGAGCAAAGATTCGCCATTAGACTCAATTTGTTTGATTTAGTCTAGGTATTTTTCTATATTAGTTTACTTACATAAAAAAAAATCTTGTGTTTCAGGTACATACATATTAGTACCAGGAAACAATGAGGGCAGTCGACACCCTCCAAGCAGTGATCGCTAGCAAAGAGAAGCGAGCATCGATCGACACCAATACTTCACCGTCGATTGATACTAACATCATGACATCGATCGACGCCCACACTTTACCGTCGATCGATACTATTTGAGGGAAGACATAGAAAGATGAGGTACTAATACTGATTTTTGACAAGAATGGTATTTTACGAGACAAAGAAGGTCGATCAATCGATAGCAAAATTGATCAGGCCTACTCAACTCTATGTTAACAGGTCTGCAATCCATCCTTGAGAAATTCAGGGGATCGACGGCCAGATAAGACATGCATACTTTAATCATGTGCGCAAGCACCCCTTTCATGGCCTTCCCCATGAAGATCCCATGGACCACCTTGAAAAACTAGAGGATTTTGTGTTTCGCATCCCGAAGCATGAAGGAACTACAAACTATCTCCTCTGCAAGTTATTTAAGTATTCTCTCTCTGAGAATGCAGTTGTTTGGCTGAAAACTTCTACCACCAGGTTCTCTCACTACCTGCAACGATGTCAAGACTGCGTTTCTGACTAATTTTTTGATGATGCAAAGACCGAAGAGGTAAGGGATAAGATTTTGACATTCTCTCAAGGACCTACTTAAGGGTTCAGAAGTTCTTGGGACAGATTTAGGAGGTACCAAAAAGACTGTCCACATAATGGTTTCACGGAGGTTCAACTGATGGGATTCTTCTGCAAGGGTATTAATGTGTAGTATCACATGATGCTGGATCAAGTAAGCGAAGGGAACTTTGAAACCAGGACTCTAGTGGAAGCTAAGAAACTGATTCAGAACTTTGTGTCTAGCAACAATATCAGGAATTTGGATACTCACATGATGCAATCAGGTGTTATGAATAATGACAAGATCATTGAGGTCGAGGATAAAACTGATTTTGTACATGAAGTCTTGTTGGTGGAACAGGCTTCAGAAGAGGACGAGAATCATATATATCAGAGGATGGAATCTATTCCGGAACGAGTCATAGAAATTCAGCAGATGACAAGTGCATACTTAAATCTCAGGTTGAATTATATCCACAAAGAGCTGAATGGAAAATTTGAAGCCTTGGACGCCCATGTCATGATGCTAGACACCCAGTTTTTTCAGACAGCAGAAGCTATAAAAAAGCAAGAAGCTCTGGTTAAAGAGAAAGATGAGGAGAGCAAGAGGCATCAGGTTGATGACATCTTAGATAATAACTTTGGGGAAGTAATCGAGCATGAGAAGCTGGAAGAAGGTGCTTTTCTAGTTGAAAGTTCTATGTCTTTTGGCAGCTCGCATTGGTTTAGATCGACACCATCAACTAAGCATTTATAGACACCAATTGAAAATTGCATAGGAACATTAAGAATTTAGAGCCACTAAGACTTCACCACACGACATCCGCATTCTTCCAGCCTATACTGTGATAAAACGCACACCGTCGATCGACACCAACAAGACGACATCAGTCGCCATCAACGGGCGACCTACAATTGACAACAGCAGCCGAGCATCGATCGACACCCGCCCATGTCAAGCCCTAATGCACACCACTCATCAGAAAGGCCAACAATGAACACCAATCAGCAGGATGTCAATACACCAGAACAAGGGCAATTGATCCCAGTTGAAACCTCTTTCGTTGACAGTATCGATCGACGGTACACACCATATATGAATCTGTCATGGACAAGCAGGCAGCGAAAAGAAAGAAGTCCAAAGAAGAGAGTGAAATCTAGAGAACCCTATGCTCCCAAACACCTCATGAGAAAATCTAACAAGGCTGAACTTGATGGATTTCAAAAAAGAGTGAAGAGGGTACATGACCCTGTGAATTTTTTGGTTCCCTGCGCTGTTTTAGAGGTTGAATTTCCTATTCCACCAGATAAAAGTGTGCATCCGGGTTCCTATAGTGTGGCATTTGATGATCGAATGTATGTGGTAGCTTTTCAGAGAGGGTTGAGATACAGAAGTGACGTCGACAAAAGCCCATCAGAAGCAGTATCGATCGACACCAGAACTGCAGAATCGATCGACACCACCATTGGAACATCGATCGACAACAACACTAGAGAGTCGATCGACACTCATCAAAGATCAAAGCAGCAAAAGTTTGAAGTGTTTTGAAATCTTTTTGATGGAGGCACCACGAGATCAGAAAAGTCTGGGGGATAGAAGAAGAGGAATTGGAAGAAGAGGAAAAGGACCAAGGACGATTCTTAGTTATCATTGATTCCCCACTTCTCAGATGGTGTTAAGAAGTACAGAGTACGCAGCAGATGCTTCTCGCAGCCATTTGCAAAGCTTCGAGCACTCCTTATTGCTGAGATGATAGACAAAAGAGAAGAGTCTATGGAGGCTTTCACCAAAAAGGGTGATGAAGCTGAAGACATTGGACATTGAGAATTGTTTTGGAGCAAGTTCTCATTCTCATCTAGACTGACTCAGATCTCCAGAAGTTCAGCGAATGACTAAAAATAAGCGTTGAGTGGGAGACAACCCAATGTTAGGTTTGTTTTAAATTTAGTTTTATTTTAATTTATTATTGATTTTTCATTTTTATTGATTTCAGGTTTAAAAAAAATGAACAATGTCAACACTGTAGCAGAGACATTATAGCTGTGTCTATAGCGTCGATCGACATTGTAGCAAAAACATCGATCGACACTGTAGCAGAACCGACGATCGACACTGTAGCTGTGTTATTGTAGTTGTGACACTATAGCATGATACTGTTTATCGAAAAAAATTTTGTTTTTGTTTATTACTGACTATTTGTAATTTATTTATTTCAGATCAAGGAACATGAGTTTGCACAAGCATCAATCAGTGGCTGGCCATCATAGATCGACAGAGCAACCCCAGTATCGATCGATCGCCACTTAATTGTGTCAATCGACGGTCACATCCAACGAGCAGGTATACCGTTTTCCTTCATTAAATTTTGTCCTTATGGTTTATTTTCTTCACCAATCTCAGAATGTATAATATTGGGGATAGTGTTGTTTAAGTCTGGGGGAGGTTTATTGATATTGGGTTTTGTTTTGAGTTCCATTATTATTATTAAAAAAAAAGTAGAAACTTACAGGTGTACCATCGATCGATTTTGAAGAATCAACATCGATCGACCATGGAACATGACCATCGGTCGACATCAACATCATGGATTCGATCATACTCTTTTACAGAGTCTGGTATCGAGTTTCTCTCCTAAGTTGTTTACTTATGATTTAATTTTTCCTAACCAATCCATACGGATTACACTAGGGACAATGTAGTTTAAGTCTGGGGGAAATTCGTTAACGCTATTTGATTTTTTTTTGAGTTTTATTTACTATATATATAAAAGTTCTTCAAAAAAAATTATTGAGTCAAGGAGGGGACTATGATCAAGATTTATTATTTACTAACCACACTTTAGCACCATTTTTAGAAGGTTGTTTTCAGAGATTACTAGAGATATCAAAGTGGATCATCATGTCACTATATCATACTTGCTTAGAAAGTTCGAAGGAACCGAAGCTGATTTTCAACACTAATCATGATATTGTTTGCTTGCTTTGGGGCTTGGTATACACTGGATTGGATTCCTTCTGCAAGTTTGTAGGTACAAGGCATTGCACTTTTGGTTCCCTTATCTCTCTCTCTCTTTGGCATCTACTTAAAAGCTTAAAAGATTAAGATGACTTCCCGAGATGCAGAGGGATAGGTACATTACCAATGACCCCACTATTCTAATTCGGAGGAATGATCACACATTGTTGGAAACGAGGGGTAGGTAAATTACCAATGACCCCACTATTCGCCTACAACTTTGCCCCATAAAACAAAAAAAAAACAAAAAAATCGAAAATAAGATGGCAAGATGGACTGTATCAGTAGCATTGTTCATTAAGTTTGAGATCCAAAAAAAAAGATTCAGAAAAGAGAGAAAATACGGAAGAAAGTGATCAGAGAAGACTTTGTGCCTGGTTGTTCAGATACTTGCAAGGGTAAGAGTCCATGTGTCCTTTGATCGATATTCCCAAGGTAAAGCCTGCACTTTTATTTTATGCAAAGAAATGAGATCAGTAGAGGGGTGAGTCAGACTAGTATTTGCTAAGTTGTGGATTTGGTTGCTATACTAGGATAGGGTATATAAAGTTTTTATGTGATTGACTTGATAGGATGTGGTTGCAAGTATGGTGATAGTTATACTTAGACATTATGTGAGTCTCCGCTTTTCAAAACCTCTTTCACACGCTTTGTTTGCTTGAGGGACAAGCAAAAAGTTAAGTCTGGGGGAGTTGATAGGGCCTGATATTTACCACTATTGTGCCATGATATCAGCCATATTTAGAATCTATTATATTTGTTTGGAGTATGTTTTAGAGTATTTTTAGGTTCAGGTACGTTCTGGAGAACTTTGGTGATTATGAAGCTTTTAGAGATGCAGAACCAACATATACTCACCTATAATTTATGTGACAAAGATCATGTCCGAGTAGATCTCTTGTTAGGTTTAAGGTTTATTAATGGTATTGATGGATTAGCCAAACAATAGAATTGTTAGGGTAATTATTTGAACTATCAATAGAATTGTGTTTATTGCTTGTGTTCTAGAGTAGCTAACTAAAATTCTGATCATAGTATAATTAGGCGCAAGTGAGAGCATGGTCTACTACCAGAGGTAATCATATTGAGCTAGGTTGCTAGAAAAAGTGAGAGTTGATTTAGTTAATTTAGTAAACTTATCGAATTAGGTCATAAATCTTGAATCAAGAGACCATCGATCAACACAGGATCATTGCCATCGATTGACAGTCATTTTGTGTCAACAAGCGAGAGCTGAGACATCGGACTTAGTCAATAGATTATACTCACAGTGAGAGCTGGTCGTCTTTTACATTAGATATCGAGTTCTATGATTAATACCCTTAGATTATATCCTCTATAATCCACTTACCTAAAATCCTAGATCTAGTTATTTATTATTATTTTTTACTTACCAATCAATCAATTAATTATCTGTTATAGTTTATTTACTGCTTATTAATTTATTTGCATATCTTAATCGCGATTGTATGGAGTTTATTGTGTGCCTCACTTCCTGTGGTTTTGATCCATAAATACTACAATTTGACCTCTCTTGGGAAGAATAGTTTGTAAGGTTAATTTGATAGAGTTTGCATTGAAATACATAAAACCCCTCTTGTCACTGCCTAAAAACTATTTCATAGGAAATAAGAAAGAGAAATCAAAGTTACACGTTTATTGACCACATATATATACATTGGATGTTCTATTCCACATGGCCGGAGTAGTATAGGATTTTAACTCCATTCACAACCCCTAAATACTAAACATTACCCTAACTTTTAAATACTAAACCCTAAACTCCAGTCACTAAACCCAAACCCAAATATAAAATATATTATATATTATAATATTTTTAATAAAATTAAAATATGAAATAGCATATACTATTCTATGATATTAAACTATACTATATAAAATGAAAAATAGAATAGACTTGTGAACCAAAATCATTTGTATGGATATGGTTAACGAAATGATAAAATTGAGTTTGTAAATCACGTGTGTTATGTTTGTTTAGCAAAAATAAAAATCATTTGTGTCAGTGTTGTTAATGTATAAAACATGATTCATATCAATGATATAACTTCAAAACATAATACATGCTTATTCACTAAATCAGATTTTTATTCTACATTTGTCAAATAGAATAGAATAAAACAAATAAATTGCAACATTTAAACAAGAATATATCATCTTCTTTGATACAATAACAAATGATAACACATGTTATTTAATTTACAGTAAAAATACATTTATATTCTATGTGCGTCAAATAGAATAGAAAAAAATAAATACTACAATGCAAATAGATTGACCGAAAGTGGAGCTGATGTAGTAGTGAAAGAAGAAAATAAAACAGCGAAGGTGAGGAGCCACGACGGTAATGAAGAGAAATCTGTAGCAACAATAAAATAATTGATGATGGTGTCAGTGATGTCAATAGGGAAAAAATAACAAACATAATACATATAACATTTCATTATATTCTATGTGATAATGTAGAACAAAACAAAAAAAAAGTCATATTCCATGATCAAATTTTAGTAAGTAAATAGTATCTAATGGTGAAAGAGAATAAATGAATATGGCGGAAACAGAGAAGAAGATGCATCTTACGGTGGTGATGATAACGGAGCCAATACGATGGCGACGATGAAACAAATGATGATGATGGTTGTGCCGGTTGTATATGTAGAAGTGATTGAAGTTATGTGACAGAGATTTATGTGTTCGTCATATAAAAAAGAAGTAGAAATCTGAAAAAGAGAAAAAGATGAAGAAACATAG
This sequence comes from Sinapis alba, assembly GCA_012274485.2. Taxonomy (NCBI): domain Eukaryota; kingdom Viridiplantae; phylum Streptophyta; class Magnoliopsida; order Brassicales; family Brassicaceae; genus Sinapis; species Sinapis alba. Next base: position 72,819 of record MU106706.1, read on the forward strand.
AAGAAGAAGAAGAAGAAATTATTATGAAGGGGTGAGTGACTGTCTAATAGACACGAGTTGTTTGTAGAATATTATAATTGTTTTTTCTGTGCAGATTTAGCCGATGATAATAGAGGGAAATATATTAATATTATATAAAAGATATATGATACAGTGAAAATATAGGGCTTTTAGCTATAGATTGAGTTATATTTTTTGTGGTCATACAACCCAATTTCCTTTTATCAAAACTGAGAAGTATTAACTTATGAACTTACTCTTGTCAAGTCATTCCTTAGTTTTGTCTTCTTTTTATTTGGCTTGAGCTTTTTGTGGATGTATTTTTGGATTAGGTATAACATAATCCATGACATAACTCAATTCTAAAGCCTGATAGGTGTAACAAAAGTTTACAAATCTTCAATCGTAAAATCTTTTTACCAACAATCGAAACTTGGAAAAAATCAAACAAGAGTTTTCAGTACAGAGAAGCTTTTTACATAGATAGAAACAATCACGAGGAAGACTAAGTCTCATTTATAGTTTATCTCCAAGGCAAATGCAAAAAAAAAAAAAAAAAAACACCTATGATGTGAGTGTTTCTTCCAATTAATTACATTCTGAATTTTTCTAAAAAACATTGGTTCTGTTTTTTTTAATTAAAATAATTGGTTCTGACTTTTTACTCTTTATAGGATTTATTTGAATTTTGCAAAGTTAGTGTCGTATGCAAGTGGAGAGACAGCTCAACATCTTATTTTGATGAACCAGCGTTGGACTGTGGTAATTTCGAGAGCTTGGACATTCTCCAGTTTTTGAAAGATAATACTCATAGGTATGATGATTTGTCAGCAATGACTTGTGATTTACTTAGCATTCCTATTACAACAGTGGCTTCAGAGTCCTCTTTTAGCATTGAATCGCAAGTTCTTAATAAATATAGGAGTCGTCTACTTCCAAAGAATGTGCAAGCTCTAATATGTAGTAGGAATTGGCTAAGGGGATGTGAAGCTTATGAATATGGTAAAATATTCATATTATTATCGTATAATTTAGAGTATCATTACCATTAATCTTTACTAACTTCAACTATTGCTATTTTCAGAAGATGAAATTGATGAAGAAGAAGAGACACTACCATCATTTGAGTCCATTGTCAATGATGAAGATGAAAAAGAAGTTTAATTTATTATTTTGATTTGGTGTTTTGCTTTTATCTACATTGAGATTAATGTTTGGATTTGGTTTCGGTTTTATTTTTATATACACTTGGGATTGAATGCTTGTATTTGGTGTTTTATTTAATGTAAATTCGGTTAAGACTTCAAAAGCTTGCAGTGTTTGTTCGTGCTTTTGGAAATCACTTGGTAATACAATAAATGACGCATTGGTAATGACTTGTAACATAAGTCAATAAAGCATTGGTAATGACTTGTAACATACGAGTAATACACATATATGTCTTTGTATTATGAAAATATGTATTTCTTTTTAGCTTTATAACATTATTGTATACCTTTTAAAGATTTAGTTATATATTGATAAGCATAATGTTAGAAACATAATCTCTAACAAAAATGAATGTATATGTTAAGCTTTTAAGTATTTCTTTTAGCTCTATAACAATATTGTGTACCTTTTAAGGATATACTCTTGTCTGTACAAAAAAAGCATACAAGTAATACACATATGCTCTTGTCTGTACAAAAAATATATACCAATTTTTTTGAAGTTATGAAAAAGCAACTCTTGAGCTTGTTCTGTTAGTGGGACAAACGGTAATCACCCGGATGATTTGGACCTTAGTCCTGAAACTGTAAAGATTCCATTGTCTGCACAATTTTTTCACGGCTCGCGGACTAGCCTGCAAATTCCTAGATAGTTAGAGGGGCGGATTTGGATAGAGCCATCGAGTACTGCTGTTCACAATGGGCTGACCCGCAGAGATCTGCCGAAGATGAAGACCGCTGCGGGGTGGGTCACAGCAGGGTGGGTGATCCCAATTGCCATTACTAACCACGCCAAGTCGTCACTATATTCCTCGTCTTCGTCTTCATTGGCCAATTTGTGTTCACACCACCCCCAATAGAAGGATTCATCTTCCGGGTACCCCTTCTGGACAGATTTATGAGGGATATTTTCTAGCGGTTTCTCCATCTGGAGAATCTCTTCGACTTCCCTTTCTTCTTTAAAGAGGGCTTAAAGTATCGCAAACTATGTTGTTTCCAAACCTTTTCAAATCTCTTCCTTTAATCTGTCATGAGCGATTTTGATCAAAGACTACTGGTCTTGTTGATGTACGATCTCATTTCTAAAGAAGAACTCCTCGTATTCAGAAAAGGTCATGGATCTCTGGTTAAATCATCTTTCGAAAGGTTTAAATCTGAAATGGTTAGCAAGAAGTTAAGTTTGCTCTGTTTTGTGGAGATGGAGATAAAATGATAAAAGAGTGAGATCTCTCATATATATTTAAGATGAAAAATAGTAATTAATATTTCATTGGTAACTGATAGTCGGTCACTTTCAACTCCTTGGTTGTAACTACTCTTTAAATTCAATTAACTATTTGGTTACATTACTTGCAACTCCTTGGTCAATTTTAAATTACAAATTATTATTTGGTTTATTCTTTGGCCTACTCAACAGCTTCCTTCTTGAACTCCTTCAACTCTTCTTTGAGAGCTTGAGCACAACATATTTGGATGTGCAATCCATCATCCTGAAGAATATAACATTGATTTGTTAGGTTGCTCAACCAATTTCATAGATCAAAGTATGTGTAATTCGATACTCACCTTAAAAACTTTGCATACGTAGTAACTCCTTCCTTTATCGTCAATTTTTACTGTGATTGATCCACCGCAAGCACAATTTTGGATATGCAATAGTGAACATCCACAACTGCAAAGAGTCAACACAATCCCTCTTGTGTTGCTTCATATCGGCATAGTAAGAATCCATCATTGGAAATTGTTAAGGACATCAAAGATAAGATCAAGATTTTGAAGAAAGTAGAGCTATTTGTTGACAATAGGTCTCAAATATGAGTTTCTTCACCTTAAATAGGGAACTCCGGATGAGGAATCCTATTCGTAACAGCTATATTATCTTTGAGTCACTTCTAACGGTTATATATGCGTTAAACAACTCATAATGACTATATTTCCTTAAAATCACTCATAACAACTACATTTCCTTTATATTAAATGTTGTAATGTATATTATGGTTTATGTTTTGTTAATTAATGGTTTTGTGCATATTATGATGTACAGATATAGTGGTGTATAAATCAATTGTGTAAATGTATATTGGTATATATGTCTAGTGGTGTGTACAGATAGTGGTGTACAAATATAGTGGTGAACATGTATATTGGTATACATGTTTAGTGGTGTACATGTATATTGGTGTACATATCAGTGGTGTACATGTATAACGATGTACATAACCATGGTGTACAGGGTAATTAGTGCACATGATTAGTGGTGTACCCGTTTTGTGGTGTACAGATTTGGTAGTATACAATATTAGTGGTGTAAAGGTTGGAAGTGTACAGGTGTGTGGTTTAAATGGTGTACATATATAGTGGTGTACATGTATAGTGGTGTATAAGTTGGAGGTGTACACTACTAATCGTGTACACCACTAACCTTGAACACCACTAGTAATCCAATGTTTAGTAGTACTTCATGCTCAACATAATAAGTGATATGCTGACAAGTACAAACTACATAAGTGTACAGTTACAAACTAGCACTCTATATTAAACAAAGTCCTTGCTCTGCGACAAATATTATATCATTATTACAAAATACCATCTAACATAACACTCAGCTCTAAAATTATGTTTCCACAAAATACCTACTTCATCACTCTAAAATCCATCATGGTAGCGGTTCTCTACATGACTTTTTGTTGTGGTTTATAGTGGAACACCGACAACATTTTCTGAGTTTCTTTTTCTTCAGACCTTCCTACTAATTGAAGATCATTCATAGTTGTCAGTAGATATTCATAATCATTAAAGAGATTAAAAAAGAGTTTTCAGTTTACCAGAATCTCTCTTGTGGAATGTTTACGTATCTTCGGCGTACTAGCGGTCTTTTGATTTTTGGTGGTAGAATCTCAAGCTCACACACCTCGGGCGGTACAAAGATATCACTAGGATTTGGCACCGATAGTGCAACTTCCTTTGTTGTCTCATTCCATGTCGCTTTTAACTAGTAGTTTGACACATATTCGAAGTGTTGCAAATCTGAAATGTTGTTGCAACAATGGCATGATGATATTTTATACCAAGTTTCTGAAATTCAAGACGTGAGCAAGTTCTTTCTTCAAGATCAACACTGCCTCAATATCCAGTTATTTTTACCGTAACTTTAAATATTCAAGCAGTTCACATTTCCAAGCAGACAGAGGCATCCCACCAAAACTTCTTGACTCTATTAGATTTTCAGTCAATAGTAGAGGGGATTTCACCAGTCGTTTTTGAAATCTTATGATGTCTACTCACAGATTTTCAGTCAATAGTAGAGGGGATTTCACCAGTCATTTTTGAAATCTTATGATGTCTACTCACAGACCAACGACTTATCATCCGTCTGATAAATTCAAACAACGCCATTATTGGGGAGTCATGCGCAGGAATGAGTGCTTTGTTTAATGATCCCATTATACTTGAAGACATCAAATTGTATCTCTCCCCCTCAAAATGTGACCTAGTCCAATGTCTAACATCAATTGCCTCCAGGTAATCAAAGACTATCATCAGTCAATTTGATTTCATCATAAGATTATTAAAGTGAGATACCTTGAATACCTCAGCTTCCCTACCTACCAAATCCTTTTGATTCTTTTTCTTGAACTTGCCTTCCACATTTCTCTGTAGGTGTACAAGACAACAACCATGGTGTGGACGTGGATACCATAAATCCTTAGCTACATATATGTGGCTAGCTCTATCAGACATAATTTTCTTGATCAGAACTATCTTCTATGATCTTTGAGAGCTTCTAAAAAACCAGGTCCATAACTCGTTAGTTTCATTGTCTACAACTCAAAATGCAATGGAGAATATCTGGAAATTTGCTCTTGGCCAGTTGCACTAAGTAGATAGCCTTTGTACTTCTCAAACATGTGTGTACCATCCACCACAATAACCTTCCGTAGATACTTCCTCATGTCACTGCATGCTTTCAGTGCAATGAACGCAAACTCAAACCTTGTCTTCCCCTTATCATAGTTTTTAGTTGTGATCTCAGTTATGGTCCCAAGATTTGCATACTCGAGCACATGGAAATATTTGGATAACAGCTTGTAAGAGTTCTCCTCTAATCCATGAGCAGCAGCAATTGCTAACTCTTTCGCTTTCCAACATTTCCAATAAGTTGATGTAAATAAGATTACCCATCTTCCTTCCTAGTGATAGTGTTGAAAGGAAGATACTTTCATAACTCTAACCCGACTAGAGTCGACTAAGCAAGCTCATCATCGTATGTATGGTGTAGCCTGATGGCAACCAAGCCAATCTTGAAATCAGGCCTGCAAAAATATATCAGTTCTTGATACAATACTCGGGTATGGGATGAACAGTTGATCCCAGCGAACCCAGCCAGACCAGCAAATGGCGTACGGCCTATTCAGAACCTGAACATACTTGTCTTTTAGCTCATTGACAGTCATATGAAGAACTGGGATCTAAACTCGCTGAAAGATATGGTCGATCCCGAAGATATACCATAGATTTGCAGCCTCAAAATTAGTCAGTCTTTTAAGGTGGATGGCTTATGTTGTATACAGACAACGTCGGGAGTCTATTCCGTCAAGATAGGACATGACGAGGCTTGCCGACTAGAAAGTATGGTGGATTCGACTTACTGCTACGAACTGAGTACTACTGCATGATACAGCAAGTGTGGTAGTGAAAAAAATAAAGCATTTCATGTGGCAAACTCTATCAAACTGTGTTCCCATATGTAGTTGACTGGCAGAGCGACATTGTCACCCTGACCGGACTTGTCAAAGATGCGGGTGCGCTGATGAGACAATCAACCAAATGCTCTTTGAATGCCCACCGACCCTTCAAACCTGGGCCCTTGCTATGCCCCCTCTCGACCCAAGAGGATTCCCTTTCTAAGTATTATGGCTGAAATTGATGAATTTGTTGACCTACGTTCTAAGTTTGTTTGTTGCTATGTTTATTTTGTTTCACGTATTCAGAACATTCAAGCTGATTGTCTTGCTAAAGATTCCCCGTCTCGAAGATTTTTTTTTCCTTGTAAACTCTGAAGTTCCAGCTTGGATAGTGCTAGATACCACTTGTTTAGAATCTTCTAAATAAGAATATATGGAGCTTTTGATGCCAAAGAACAAAAAATATAATTTTTTAAAAAGATGTATTTTTAAATTAAAAATCCTAAATAGAGTATTTTAAAATTATCCTTTTAAATTTTATTTTATTTACAGTTTTAATGATTTTTGATTTGGGTATAATTTTGAAAAAAATAATAGTATTAGATTCATAAATATTTCAAAAGTGAAAATATTAATATCAATAGTTTGTTCTTTACAGTTAAACACTAAGGGGTATCAAGATTGGATTTATACAAAGTTAGTTGATTTTAAAACCTATAATTTTTTATAAAAAAAAATTGGAAAGATTTAGATATAATTTTGTATATTAACATTCTATTAAATTATTTTACTATAATGATTTTAAGAACCTAATATATATATAGTTACTAATTAAATTGTATAGTATAAAACTCACAGTAATACTAATTTTAATAGATTTATAAAATTACTAATATTTAAAAAGCAAAATTTTATTTATATCTAAATATCTTAAAAAATTGAATAACAATACATATATTTATGACAGTCTTAGACTTTATTAAGAATATGAAAACTTATAAATTAATAAAATTAAAAATAACAATCACTAAATAGCATATGTAAAATATTGACTGAAAAATATTTAATGCTATAGAAGTAGTTATAGCCATAAAAACTATACAACACTTTTTTGGGTTGGAAGACTTTACAACACTTACCAATTAAGCTTTGAGTTAGATCAGAGTATTCAAATCTGTTTTCACAAAAAAAATTACATATGTGTTTCTGGTCCAAGATTCTGATGTTGGCTTCCTGAGTTATACTGATTATAAAATGAAATCTTGCAAAACAGGAAATAAATAGTCAAAGACATAAATTCATTTCCTAATTAAAGGCCCTCCCAAATCACAATCTAGATTTCAGAGTTAGGAAAAAAATCTTCAGGCCCAAGTGTCTTAATTCTATTCGTTAGTCAGATCATAAAAAGTAATGGCCACGTCACAAGCCGCATGCCCTCGTCGTGTCTCCGCTCACTCTACAAAACGTATCATTCACTTTCAGAAACGTCGCATAAAAGCTCTGTAACATACACAAACACACAGAGAAAGGGAGAGATTTGATTATCAGATCAAACCAAAAATGGGGAAGAGAAGAGGCGTCTCCGCCGTGAACGTTGTGTTCGGGTGGCTGAGACAGCAATCGAAAATGGTTAAGATAGCTTTAGGGGTCATCCTCTCTCTGATCCTCGTCGTGTTTCTTAGATTCACCGTTAAGAATCACAACCACTTCTTTGTTGCCTCTGAGCTCATCCATGCCGCCGGAATCATAATCCTCATCTATAAACTCACCCGTCAAAAGACTTGCTCGGGTAAAATAATCATATGATATTATTATCTTATAACGTCAGCTTTGTTTTGTCCTAAGGAATCTGAAATGTTAACAGATGTGAACGTTGTGTTTTTTTTATACTCTGTTTGGTTTTGTTTGGTTTGGTTTGGCTGATGATAATGCTAAGTTGGCGTAATGCTTTAGGTCTTTCTTTAAAGTCTCAAGAAGTGACAGCAGTGTTTCTTGCTGTGAGGCTGATCTGCAGTATAAACATGGAAGGTGATATCCATACAGTTCTCGATTTCGCCACTTTGGTTTCGACTTTGTGGGTCATTTATATGATTCGGTTCAAGCTGAAAGCCTCTTATGTAAAGACTCTGGACAATTGCCACCATTACTATGTGGTAAAATATGGTTTTGATATAACTAATGTGATTTGTGTGTTTGTTTCTTGTCTCTCAAGATGGTTATAAGTAACATGCTTTTCTCTACTAGCTTGTTCCATCTGCTATCCTTGCTTTCATTATCCACCCGAGTTCGAGATATGCTTACATCAACCGTGTCATGTGGGCGTTTTGCGTTTACGCGGAATCTGTCTCTGTTCTGCCTCAGCTTCGATTAATGCAGAATGCTCAAGTAAGTCGCTTTTGAGATATCTATAATTAAACTATGTTTTCCTCCTATGTCTACTGGTTGAGTATTTGTCTTGGTCATGCTGGTTAATACATGGATCCAAGTCTTATTAACTACACTTCCATGCTGACAACTGAAGATTAACCCAATTATATATGTAGAATGACAAGTACTAACATTTTTTCGTACAATTGTTTCAGATCATAGAGCCTTTCACAGCTCATTACGTGTTCGCGCTAGGTATCGCTAGATTTTTAGCATGCGCTCATTGGCTTATCCAGGTAAATAGAGTTGTAAAATTCTTCCATACAACCATTAAGCTTCCACGATTATTAAGTCCAAGAGACTAATGCTGTTGCAAATGTAGGTCTTTGAGACTCGTGGACATTACCTATGGCTGATCGGCGCTGGTTACTTCTGGTTCCCTGTGGCTCTATTAGCCGAGGCAGTTCAAACCTTCATCCTTGCTGACTTCTGCTACTACTATGTCAAAAGGTAATCACAGACTTTGTGAACATGATTTACAAATGATTATATTTCCAGTAAGGATTTGGAGATCTGGCAATGTTGATGATGTGCTTTAATATATGTTGCAGTGCTATGGAGGGTCAGCTCGTACTGAAGATGCCCGTTTAAATCAGTACAGATGAAAACCGATACATTTTGTTGTTTTTGTCAACTTAAACTACCTGTAACCAAAGTACATGCTCAAAATAATCTAGACAGGTTTCTTTCTTCATTTTCCTGTTTTTTTGTTTCAGACTATTTAGAGAAGTTTGGTATCAAAAATAGCCAAGAATGGTCTTTCTCTCTTTTAAGTAGTTTGAACTATTCATATTGTGTGGAGAGCCAGAGATCTTTTTCTTTAAAGCATCCTTTTGGATGTACCGAAACCAGGTGGGTATAAAACTAGTGATTTTATATAAAAACAAATTAATAATAAATAAGAGACAGCTGTCAGCTAGACTTGGATGTTTAGGATCCGTTGGATTTGGTTCGGTTGATTCAAATTATTAGATTTTCAATACTATTCTCATAAAACTCGTTCAGTTTTTATTAATTTTAGGGTTTCATCAGGTTCGATTCCTTATAGATTTGGATCAGTTATAACCAATATCTAAAATCTATCAAAATTTTATTTTTAAAATTTAAAAAAAAAAATTTAACAAAAAAATATTTGAAATATATAATTTATTAAAAAATCTAATTAAAAACTAATTAAACTATCTAAGCTAACTAAAACTATTCAAAATAACAAATAAAACAAACTATAAGATATTTATAATACTATAAAATATCTAAATTGCCTTAAATTATATTACCCATTATATTAAAACATAAATATATTTAACTATTTTCAAATTCTAGTTTGAATTTTGGTTTGGTTTGGGTTATAACCAAACTCCAAAACTATCAATCTCTTAAGTTTGGTTCGGATATTTTTGTATAATGGTTAGGATGAGTTTGTTTGGTTTGGGTTAAGGTCAGGACTTTGGTTTGGGGTAAAATTACCAATGCCTCATTGCCATTGAAATTCATATCCCAATATATTAAAAGTCTGAAACTCCTATAACCCTCGAAAATAGTGTAATTGAATTTGGTAATTTAGTGGATTTTGATGGAATTTAAAACTAAAGTGAAATCCAATATTATTCAACTGTGGGTTAAAATAAAAGATGAAATCTTATGTTATTGGATTAATTGTATGTACAATGAAATTTGAGAATAATTAAATTTACATGTTATTCAGTATCCAAATTGATTGCATTACAAATTAGTTATAATAAATTTTGATGTACTTTTTAATTAAAAAACAAGAAAAGAAATCCTGGCTTTTTATCAGGATTTCAAAGTAATTTCACAAGCCACGATGATTGGAGATAAAAAACCCCACTTTGTGTTGCCAATCCAAAAATTATCAAAGAAAATACTCTTTTCCTATAAACTTTCTTCGTATTGAGGTCTTGCTTGTGTCCTCTTTATTTTCTTCTTCCTCCTCCTCTCCCGTTCATGTCGTTACCAATTTCTGGAAAGGATTGTTTCAGATTAATGTCTGGAGCTAACCATTCGTATGAGCATGAAGAGTATCTTGTTGTAGTAGGAGAGATTCGTGGTTAGGTTTATTTTGGATTCCATTGAAGTAGTAAGGCTGAATCCAACTAAAGATAGGACGAGATCGCCATTGGATGTTACAGAGAAAGCAATTAACAACTAGTCTGCTATTGTATTTGTGACACTTAAACAAAAACAATAATCAGCATCTTGAAACTAGATGTTCGTCTCTTTTCATGTTCACCCGACAACTGACGTTGTTGTCTTGGTGTCTATGTTTTGGTCTAAGCATATGCCTGATGATCCCAACCTCAGACTTCAAAGGTTTTCTTTTGGCAATGGTGATTTTGTGTCTTTCTTTTAGTTTATCACGTTTCATGCTTGTGCTTCTATTGTTGTAACTCTCCACTTACCTTATTTTAATATTATAGAAAACTTACGCTCTCTAGCTTCAGTGATATTTAACTGAGCTTATTATTTGCTGTGTTCAGGAGCAAAACTTTTTTTTCAATGATGGATAAGTATATTGGTCAAGTTTTCTTTGAGATTTGAAACAATACAAGTATTCTACTTGGTGTTTATTTTTCTGTGGAATACAATTGTAGTTTCCTATCAACTTGGTGTTTTTCCTAGATGGACGACGAAAAGTGATGTGTATGGCTGTGTTTTCTCTATTATATAATGTTGAAGAAATTTTGAGACGCAAGAAAGAAAAAAAGTGTTAATATGTGAAAAAACAATGGATGAAGAGATGTATAAATATGTAACTATTTTAATTATGGGCAATTCTCTTAGATAGCCCTTTTAAAGTTTTTGTCACAAAAATAGCCTTCAAAAAATAAAATAACCAAAATAGACTTTTTTTTTTTTGAAATTTTAATTTTTTTAATTTTTTTTTTGAAATTTGAAACCCTAACCCCAAACCCACTCCTTTACTCTAAACCCTAAAGTTCAAATTAGTTAACCCTAGGGGTATAAATGCATATAAATGAATTTTTTAGCTTCTAAAAAAAACATTTTGGTCATTTTCTTCCTTAAAAGCTATTTTTGTGACAAACAAACTAAAAGAGGCTATCTAAGGGAATTTCTCTTTAATTATTTGTAGAAGATATTCTAATAATGATCTTTTCATTGTTATTTTGAAATTACCATGAATTCCATTAAAATTCATCATAAGAATCAAAATGTACTACAAACATATCTATTAAATTATTTTTATCTTTTAAAACATCCTGTCAAATTCATTAAAATACTTTTAATTATTTTTACAGTAATTTCCGTTGAATTAGTTAATTTCACCTCCAAAAATCTATACAATTAAATTAGTTTGGTTTATAGATAGTTTATTTTTTGTGATACTGTCAGCATTATAATTAGAAGTTGCCAGAAATTAAAAATGGAAGTTGGAGAAATAGAAAACCCAAATTCTAGAACCTAACCATTGAGTGTGGAGAGTGAAGCTTGAGCGAGAAGATCAATCGCGTTAGTCATGCAGTCCGAGCAATGATTAAAACCTTCCTCGGCTTGTGGGTTCTTTAAAAATTGAATGTGCTTGTTCGATTGGGCTTCTAGTTCACTCACTATCTTTCTTAGATTTACTTTGTCAAGCAAAGTGCTCTCAAAATCCATTTTCAGCTCTTGATGGTCTTCCTCAATCTCTATCCCCTCTCCCGTCCATTTTGCTCTATATTCCGAGCTTCGACCATTTCCAGACCAAGTTTCGGCCTGTCCATTTCCCAACCACCCTTCCTCGTTTGATCCATTTCAAAATGTTTTTCCATGTTAGTAGTTGTTGGTCGACATGAACCTTTGGTCCAGTGATGGTCACATAATCCCCACCTTATTTAAAAAGATTTAACCTTAAATCCAAATTATCTTACACAAAAAATAGAAAAGTCGTAGACATTAAAACTAGTACTAGTGGAATACTTATCTTAGAAATCAATTTTTTAGGCTTTTTTATATCTTTTCCAATACTTTGAATAGTTCATTCGTGGAAGACATTAGTTTGGATTTCCATTCATTTGGAAACTTTTAATTCTTTAGATGAACCCAAACCATATCGTTTGGTTTTAGAAAGAGTTTTTTCCTCCCTTTATTTGACTTCCAGGCATACATCTTTTTATTTTCCTCATCTATCATATTAAAAGTGAAATACAAATGAGAAATAACTCTGATTTTTTCTCATCATTTTATGATTCTTTGTCACTTGTATTATTTAAAGGGATTTGGCTAACATAAATAATTGGACAACCCATTTAATTTTTAGTTATATTTTGGTCTATCACCAAAAATTAAAAAATCCATTTAGTAATTATATATATTGCTTTTATCTAATCTATTACATGAAAACTTATTTAAAAATTTGGAATTCGAATTTACAAATATACATAAATTATCTAATACTATTTTTGATCTATAACTCTATTATGTTAATAATTTAATATGGACTTATGCATTTCTAAATATATAAACACAATATTTAAAAAAAATATGTAAGTGTATGAGTATAAAAATATTTCAAATATTTTTAATTGACTATAAAATTAAAAACTATGACAGACAAACTATATGATTAACAAAAATATTTTTCAACCATTTTGATATAAATAACTAATGTAATTCATCATTTAAATTTTTTATATAATCATACAATATTAGATATTTAATATAATAATTAAATAACCTATTATAAATATTATAGATTATCAAACCGAAAATGTACATCCGCGCGGGCGTGCGGATCAAAGTCTAGTTATCCTTTATAACATGTTCATGCAAAGACGTAATAAACTTGATTTTTTCCATTAAAATCTGTTCTTTCAAAGGTAAAGTAATCAAGTATAATGGTGATAATGGATTGAAACCATAAACAAATTGAAAATGGGTTAACTTGGTAGCTGAATGCATTGAATGATTATAAGAAAATTCTATATGTAGTAAATAATCTTCCCAAGTTATTTTTGTTTCTTTTGATATGGCACATAGTAAAATAGACAAGGTCATAGTAACTATCTCATTTTGTGGATAACAAGTATTTGAAAAGAGCCAATTGGTACCTTGCTTTCCACCACAAAGTTTTCCAAAAGTGACTAAGGGCTTGATTGGTAAAACATTAGCATGAGCATTTAGAAGATGCAAATGCTCTCTAAATGCTCTTTATCCAATGATTTTATATGAAGTTTTTGGTAGAGCATTTGCATTTAAAATATATAAAAAACAAAATAGTCTAATTATAATTAATTTATTTTATTTAATAATACCACAAAATTAAATTATGATCGAAAAATAAAAATGTATTTTTTTAAAAAAATAATTGTTTTTAAAAAAGATTTTTTTAAAAAATAAAGTTTTTGTTTTTATAAAATAAAATTTATTTTAAAAAATAAAAGAAGTTTTTAAAATAATATTTTAAAATAAATAAATTTTTATTTTAAATGTAAACATTTAAAAAGAATATTTTTATGTTTTTAAAATTAATATATTTTTATTTTTTTTAAAAGTATAATATTCTACATTCAAATATGAATTAAATATATATAATTAAATATGATTTATTATTGTGAATAAAAGTATAAAATTAACATATATTATAAATATAAATATGTATAAATTATTTAGAAATAAAGAAACTTATATATTATATACTAATTTTTATAATAGTTTTATATATGAATCGTGTACTGTTTTACCAATCATTTCATCAAATATATTTATGAGAGCATATTGCTTATGTAGCATACTGCTTTGCTTCTATAACTTACTGCTAATGCTTTGTTCAATCAAAGCCTAATAAACTTAATATCATTATCTGAAAATATTTTCTTATTCAATCAATGCAACCCAACAACTTCTCTAAAGAACAAAACGACTACTATAGGAGCATCATCAATCTTATGAAAAGTTATAAAGTGAGCCATCTTATAAAACATGCTCACAATTACAAAAATATTTACTCGACCCTTACTATTTCTAGGTAATCCTAAAACAAAATATATGGACACATCAACGCACATTATAATAGGAATAAGAGTATACAAACCTTGAGATTGGATTTTGGATTTGGCTTGCTTGCAAACCACACATTGTCCACAAAATCTCTCAAAATCCAACTTCATCCTTGGACAATAGAAGTGTTGCTGCAAGGAAAATAGAAGTGTTGCTGCAAAGAACTCAACGTGTTGGCCACATCAGAGTATCCCATAAGGCTAACTCCATGTACTTCCCTAACATATAATTATCTTAAAGAACAAGCAGGCACACAAACGATTCTCATGAAAAAAGAAAATCATCTACTTGATAGAACTTATCATATGATTGCTTTCTAGTTGCCTGGTACTTGTCATGGAAGTTAGAGTCATGATCATAGTATGTTTAGATCTGCTCAAGATGAAAGTAAAATTTACATTCTCGAGAGTGTATCATCAACAGTGTTCTCTTTACTTTGTTTGTACCTAATGACATAGATAAATGTTTCAATACACTTGATCCATCCGGCATGCCATTTATTCAGATTTTGTTGTTCTTTCAAATGTTTGAGAGACTCATGATCCGTGTGGATACAAGCTTCTTTAGCCATAGGTAATATTGCAGTGTGGAGAGCTGTATACAATTATCATAAGTTGGATAGTTCAGCTTAGCTCCTCCAAGTTTCTTATTGTGGCAGGCTATGGGCATGTTCTCTTGCATTAGCACAACTCTAATTTCGACCTCATATGTATCACACTTTATTTCAAATGTTTTTAGTAAGTTGGCTAATATCAGCATTGGAGAGCTAAACAACCTTGCCTTGAGTGCTTGAAATGCATTCTCTTATTCTTGGCCCCAAGTAAATCCAACAATTTTCTTGATTATCTCAGTGAGCAGTGTAGCTATGGAATTGAAGTGCTTCACAAATTGTATATAGAAACCATCTATGCCATGGAAACTCTTTATTTCACCCACGGTCTTAAGGACTGGCCAACCTTTTATAGCTTGTACCATCTCTTCTTCTACTTGTATGCGTTGTGAGGTCACTACAAAACCTAGATTAAGTTATATATACCAGAAGAACATTTTTTTATAGTCAAACCATGAATGAATATTATGACATCTAAGAAAGGTTCTAAGTATGCTTAAGAGAGAAACCACAAACAATCTTATTAATCCCTTAAAGACATGATTCATTTGCCTCATAAGCATACTAGGTGCATTAGTTAGCCTAAAAGGAATCACTAGCAATTCATATAGCATATGTTTAGTTTTGAAAATAGTTTTTCACTCATCATTTTCCTTCATCCTAGTCTATTTAGTGATAACCACTTTTCAAATCTATCTTAGAAAAGACACATGAACCATACAATTCATCTAGCACATCATCTAAATAAAGTATATAGTGGTAATACTTTATTATGATATTATTGATTGCTCTAGAATCTACATGCATTCGTCAACAATCATTCTTTTTAAACACAAGTAGGATTGATATAGCACAAGGGCTCATGCTTTCTCGGATATGCCCCTTCTCCCAGAACTCATTAACTTATTTTTGTAGCTCCTTAATTTCATCCAGATTTATTATGTAAGCAAGTGAAGATTCACGCACAAAATCTATTTTAAATCGTACTTATTTATTCATCATAGAAGCACTTCGAATTATCTTTATTTTTTCTTTTATATTTAGAAAAAAAAAATTTCTTATTTTTCACTTTATATTTTAGGAAATCATATTTTAGAAAAAATTAATTAAATTAGATTCCATCTCTATTAAAATAATTATGTCACTTTATAATAAAAATCTATACTATTATTTTCAAAGTGATTTTTCGCAACGGAGCTCTCACGTTAAAAGTTTGAGCGGTTAATATCGTTTATATCCTTAAAATAAAATATATAAATTAACTCCAAAATAAAAACAAATTTTTATAATTTTTATTAGATAAGTAAGTAAAATTAATAATTAATAATACTGATAATTATCTAAAATTTAAAAAATATATTTTAAATACAAAGATAATTCTTATAGATATTGTGTTGTTATCCACAACGGAGCACTCACGTTAAAAGTTAGAGAGGTTATTATCCTTTATACCCTTAAAAATAAAATATATAAATTAGCTCCAAAATAAAAACGAATTTAAATAATTTTTATTAGATAAGTGATTAAAATTAATAATTAATAATATTGAGAATTATCCAAAATCTAAAAAATATATTTGAATAAAAATATAATTCTTATAGATATTGTATTGTTATCCAAAAAATATCATTTAATAAAAAATTTAAAATTAAAAAACAGAAAGCACATAACTAAATATTAATCAAATAAAATCATATAAAATTGAAAACATAATATCCAATGATTTCTAAGATTTATTTCTTAATAGTTAATATATACATACATAATTTTTTTTAAAAAAAAATCTTAATACAAAAAAAAAATGAAAACATAAACAATAATTTATTATTATATTATTTTAATTAGTAATTAAATTATTAATAAGTAATTATAAAGTGTTTATGTCCGCATGTGCGGGCGAAACATCTAGTAAAAAATAAAATAGCAAATACATTTAAGTGCTTCTTTTTGGAACATTAACTCGTTCTTTTATCCAATAACATCTGTTAGAGCAGTAAAAGTAGTAAACATCTCAGACGTAAATATACACGGCACATTTTGCATTTTTGTGCTCTCAGGTCGCTCTCTCTCGCTTGTATTCGAGATTCAGCTGTAAAACCCTAACCAGCGCCATAGCTTAGCGAGAGGTTCCTGAGAACAAGAGGATCGTCTCTCGATTTTCTGGTTAATCGTCGTTTTTCTTCAGGTAAACTCACAATTTCTTTCTCGGAAATCTGCTCGAGCGATGGCATACTTCTCCACTCTTCGTCTTCTACGTGATCGATTGAATTCTAAAACTGTTGTAGCGGTCAGATCTGTTCGGATTTGTGCTACACTCCGCTTTGTTTCTTGGCAAAATCTTCGTCGCATTTCGTTTCGTTTTGCCAATCATTGTCGTTATAACGAGTGATGGATTGATTTCAGGATGATAAAAGCTAGTTGGATTCGATTTTCAATTGTTTGTTGCGTCTAGATCAGATCTCAAGATGCGATCTAATCCTAATACTGTTGATGGATTTTGTTTCCAGGAAGAAAGTAAGCTATGGCGATGTTAGGTGCACAGCAAGTTCAAACAGCAGCTTGTACTCCAGATATTGTATGTCATCCACTTTTCTTTTTCCTAGCAGATTTGAAGTTGTGTTGTTTTTTTATTCAAGTTTTCGTGTTTACAGGTTGGGAATGCCTTTGTGCATCAGTATTATCACATTTTGCATCAATCCCCTCAGCACGTTCACCGATTTTACCAAGAGATTAGCAAGTTAGGCCGCCCTGAAGATAACGGTACAATGAGCATCACCTCTACCTTGCAAGTGAGTCTACTAACTTACTTTTTGCATTCTTGAAGTTGGTTTTGCAAGTTCAGTGGAAAGCTTTACTGAATATGAGTATGTATGTGAGCAGGCTATTGACAAGAAGATACTGGCACTTGGATCTGGTGTAATCGGTGCCGAGATTGCAACTGTGGACACACAAGAGTCTTATGGCGGTGGTTTTCTCCTACTGGTGACTGGGTATTTGACGGGAAAAGATGGTGTGAGGAGGACGTTTACTCAGACCTTCTTCCTTGCTCCACAGGAGACTGGATACTTTGTCTTGAATGATATGTTCCGATACATTGATGAAGCCCGTGGCACTCAGATTCCGGTGAATAACATCCAAGTTCCTGTCAGCATTCACCAGGGTAAGTTGAACGTATCTGCGTCCTTCAAGTTTCTTTTATAAGCGTTGCTAAATCTTTTTGTTCCTTAGATCCACATGCTGCTCAAGACATTCCAGAAGACTTTGTTCAGGAGAAATATGTCCAAGAGAATCATGCTGTTGAGCAGTCTGATGTGTTGTCGAAGACCATTAATGGTCCTGAAGTGTTCACTCCCACTGAAGAGGAACATGTAACAGTGACAGAAGACGCTGCTGCGCCTGGAATAGTTAATGAAGCTCCAATTGACGTGCAGAAGGTTGGAGAGTCTGATTCTAGGACTGGCGAAGTTCCAAAGAGATCTTACGCATCCATTGTAAGTAACATACCTTTGGGTTGTGTAATATCTCATCTTTATCAAGCTGATGTGAGATTTTGAGCTACTCTGCCCTCGAGGTTTAACGCCATTGGTGTATGTAATTATAATATGTAGGTGATGGTTATGAAAGAGAATGCTGCACCGATGTCTGCTTCGAGAACTCCAACTAAGGTGGTGGAACCAAAGAGACAAGAAGATCAAGCCACTCATGTCCCTCTACCAACACCGTTGTCTGAGAAATCAGATTCAAGAGCAAATGTAGCTGTAAGTGGGAACGATCAAGACAATGAAAGAGGTAAATCCATTTGCTTTTGGCCCATGTTGATCTTTGTTTCTTAACGGTAAGCATGCTGCAATCTTTGTTTCTTGATTCCGTAACAGCTCCAGGTCCATCCATCTATCTAAAGGGCTTGCCGCTTGATGCAACACCAGCCTTGCTGGAGAGTGAGTTCCAGAAGTTTGGACTTATTAGGAGCAACGGAATTCAAGTAAGAAGCCAGAAGGTAAGAAGACTCCCATCTTAAGTATTGCTTAACAAATTTATTAATTATTGATCTGCACAGTAGTTATTCTTCTGAGTTTTGTGCTTTTACAGGGATTCTGTTTTGGCTTTGTTGAGTTTGAATCCGCGAGTTCCATGCAAAACGCAATCGAGGTAATAAAAGATGGTGTTACTAGACTCTGCTCATATCAGAACTGATATGTATACTTTGGGGCTTTATAGGCATCACCTATCATACTCAGTGGGCAGAAAGTAGTTGTCGAGGAAAAACGATCGACGGCAAGAGGCAAGTTTGGCTTTCAACACTTAAAAAAAGATTGAAACTCTCATGAACCTAACAGATCTATTCATCATTCTTTGTTGAAACAGGGAGTCATAGAGGACGCTCAGCGTTTGGTGTAGGCACAGGCTACAGAAACGAAGGTGGAAGGGGTCGTGGGAGCTTTGGAGGTGGAAGAGGCCGGAACGATTTCAACGGATATGGTAACAACAGGGGAAACAATAGAGGAGGATATGCAAACAGAGCAAATGGTGACGGTGGTGGGTTTCCGAGACGTGTAAGACGTGGTGCTGGTGGCGGAATCGATGCTACAAAACCTGTGGATGCTCCTCGCGTGTCTCTCACTGCGTAAATTTGCGTTTCAACCAACAAAAAAAAAAAGAGGCTCGGATTGTTTTAGAGAGTATAGGCTTAGAGCTGTGACTAAAAAAATAGCTATTATTCTCTTTTCCCTGCATCACCCCATTTTGTTAATTGGAGTTACAAATTCTAAGAGGCAGATAAAGTTTCGTCAGCTCTTGTTCGTCTAGCAACGTTTAAACCTAGTTCACAAAATTCAGACAATGCCGGGTTCTTTTCTGTTATTGCTTTTGTCTCTTCAAGAATCTTGACTCTTGATATGATAACTCCTGAATTAGCTAGTCAGTGATTATTCTCGCAATTCAATGTCAAAAGGATATAAAATTGCCACTGTGGTAGCACACAGTGTATATATAGAATTACGGAAGCTATGAACAAAATACATTATTCTAATTCCCCAAAATATATAAATAACACATAAAACTAATATTAAAACCTCACAAAGCTGAAGTAACAACATTTGATTTAAGATTCTGTTGATAAAGAAAATAATTCATAGTTCAGAGGCCAAAATTGCAAGCCTGAACAAACTCCAAGTCGTAGTCGACGTGCTTGGTCCAAAGCGGTCGGAACTGGTTCATAGCAATGTCTAGCCACGGTTTCATATTACCGTTGAAGTGTACCACCGCAGCGTTACGGATCTCATCCATACTAATACTCGGATTGTAACCCAGCCCAAGTACATGCCATGTTTTGTCCAGCGGTTTTGTGGTCGAGTAAAACGTGATCAGTCCCGGTGGTAACGTTCCAAGTTTCCATAGAGTCCTGTTCTCATTCTGCAGTTCAATAACACACCAGAAACGTCAAAACACAAAGAAACACATTGTTGCCAAACATATCACAAAAGGTTACCAGATTTTGCCAGTAGTGATATTCTTCTGTGCACTTCTCTCTTCTCCAAGCATCAAGATCAAAGAAGTTCATTCCATAAGCCCACGCGCATGCTTTCGGATTAAACTTCTCTTTGATCAAAGGATGTGAGAAGTTCATGTACTGAGCATACCGATGGAAAGAACCAAAACAAGTCTCTACAGCTCCATTCACTTTCCCATCCATATCAATCTCCCAAAGCCCCGTCAAATCCTTCTGCACAACCACATCATCGTCCAGAAACAGTATCCTATGCAGCTTCGGGTACATCTCAGGCAAATAGAATCTCAAGTGATTCAATATAGACAAATACTTGGGGTTCCTAAACTTCATATTAGTCGTATCCTTGGTCGCATTCTCAAGCTTATTCTC
>MU106707.1:0-53573 GCA_012274485.2 Sinapis alba
AAATACTTTTATATTATTGAGATTCTGTGATATTGTTTACAACTTATGATTGACCTTTATATAGAGATCGAATCATTGCAAGTATAAGAGACACAACTCTTCATACTAAAAGACACAACATGAAGAGTTACAACTCTTTGTGTAATAACTAACTTATGTAAATGTATTAAGGAGAGATTAGATTATATAGTTTAACAGTGCCAACGACTCTGCAAATTCTCGTCCACCAATATTTCCAACCTACAGAGGAAATTGAGCACAAGACGGTAAAAAGCTAGAAAAGCAAGCATCATTTAATGATAAAGATGGCTTCAAATACCGAAATAATAAGCACGATGCACATAATATACTCATTGACTTTCTGTTGAAATACTAAACTACATATCCCCCTATATATTAAACTAGGAGGATGGCATTAGTGTTTGTTTTCAGATATGGTGCAACTTGTTTTGATAGATTGTGATTTATATGGGAGGTCTTTGTGATGTCGACATTAAACCCGTGATATGTGGAATTTATTTTTCAAAATGTATTTAGCAGACAGAGAGAATATGATTGATTGGTGTTGTTTTTGTAGGTGTATTAACTTTTTTGGTGCGTCGACTTTGTGGGAATGCATTGATATACGCCTGTTAAGTGTTGGAAAAGTTATTAAAGACAAAGAAAGTGATTAGAGTCACCATAAATTGTAGTGTGGTGCTTTAGATTTATTTATGGTGTTTGCACGGGATATAATTTGAATCGTCTCGATATAAGTTTTTCTTTTTAAAACAAAAATCAAGTGTCGATATATTTTTATCTTTTTGGAATGCGTATACTGGCGTGTTGGTTTAGGTATCAAAGAAACAACATGTTACGTGGTAGTTTTGTTTGAAGTATGGCCCCTTCATTTATCTAGTCAATAATTATTCAGGCCATTTTATTAACGTGGGCTATAGGTTGATTTTTGAGTTAGAGGCAGTATGTTACTTTCTGTGGCCTTTTAATATTCAGCGTCTCTTACTTTGTGCATGCTGATAGGCTGATGTTAACGTGTTTATTAAGGTATTAAGAGAGTAGGGAACGTATGTGTTTTATGGGTGCTTAATGAAATCAAAGTTTAACTATTATTAAAGGATAAAGTATAAAAGTTGCTGAAGCTTGAAATGTGCAAAGTAAAACGGAGATGATGTTACATTTATGTTGGGTCCGTTAACGTCGACTCAGATGAAGCTATGTATTTCTTCACTTGATTAAATTAAAATAAAAGCTTGCAGTTGTTTTCCATGTAACTGGCATGGCAGGTCTCAGGTGTTTGGAGCTTCCGCATATTTCTTTAGTTACCGGCCGTGAGTACTAACAAACTAAATTTTGGCCAGGGACACGGATAAAACAAATGAGTATGCCCAATAATAGATGCACTCCACAGATTAATGAAGCAGCCCTCTGCTATAATGTTTAGGAGTCCGTTTATTAAAATATTGATATCCGTAAACAAAAAGAATAGTTTAGGTGAGGATGACATGGTAGGTTGTTGTTTCACGGATGCTGACATGGCTTTGTAACATGGTTTACATCAACGTCAATACACAAACATAATACGTCTAACACTGGGCCAAACATAACAGAAGCCCAAATATTAAACATTCCACAAAGCCCAAAAAGATACATAGATTAAATATTCGACAAAGTCCAAAACATTACAATCCGTAAATGAAGTTTAAACGCATGAGGAAGTATGCTGACATGGCGAATTCTCCTTCCTCTGAGAAGCTGACGTGGCTTCATGAGAAGAGAGACTCTTCTCTTTTATATATATAGATGAGAAGTCATTTTATTGACTTCTCATGACGTAGCAATCATACAAACGCTCTCAAAAAAATCCGTATAATTTCATTGGTCAAAAGTTTTTTTTTTTTTCCTTCACCAAACATTAAATGTATCTTTTAGACTTTCATTACTAAGTATAGATTTCTATTGTTCGATCTCTTTTTTCTGCAACACCTAAAGTCACATGATATTTGCAAGATCAAACTCACTTGGTCCAGCTTCGATATCTCTGATTCAGCAATCATTGAGCAGCCTCAAAGCCAGGTCCCTCCCTCGCTCTTCTGTAGACACTCGCGCTGTTTTGATTTACGATGAGGATGTGGAGGTAGACAAAAAGTCGCTGGCGTTCGCGTTATCCGTGTGGAAGTCGAACCCTGATCGTTTAATAGGGGTATGTTTGTGAGATCGCACGGTTTTGACTTGAGATCGTTTAATTGAATTTGGGGACTAGGGTTTTTGGGTTTAATTGGATTTGGGGAGAACACACGAGTCGTCTGGTCATTTTGCTGTTGTGACTGATATCACTTGGGGTCGAACCGTAGAGTACTTGCTATACGTGAGCCATGATCAGGTCAGTGGTTAGAGGTGTTCAAGCAATTACATTATGTCAAAATCTCTAGTACTTGCTATACGTGAGCCATGATCAGGTCAGTGGTTAGAGGTGTTCAAGCAATTCCATTATGTCAAAATCTCTGGTTAGAGCCATGAAAAGGAACGTTGGTTCCTTCTGAGAAGCTTTATCTTTGGAATGACCTCAAAATTTTGAGTGCGTATAACTCTCTCTTTCTGTCTGTAGATGTACATTTACATGTGTGGCTTCGTTAGATCTTTCTTATTAAATGCTTTTGTTTTCCAGGTTTCACGAGGATGGTTGTGACTCTGTGGTCAGTGACTATGCTTAGTTTGTACATTAGGGTTCAAGTCAACACTTTGGGCAGACACTTATATATCGACACTGCTAGGGGTCTTGGCAGCTCCCTTCTGGTTGTAAGATTCAGTCTGCTAATCTTATGATTTCGTTTTGAACAATCCACTTTTTTTGCAAATTAACCATTTTGACAATATTCTGTAATTGCTTTGAGTTTGTTGCAAACTGGCAATGTATCAACTTATTTTCTTATGTGCTTTTTTCCAAAGGAAGAGTTAATCTCATAGATAGAGAGGACGAACAAAAGTTTTTGACAAGTGCTGATTATCTTGCAACCAATAGCATGCCAAGTTTGATTTCCAATAGGAAGAGTGCAGTGAAAGAAGTTCTTAGAGGGTACATTATTCCATTATCAGAATTCTCTCCCTTTTTTGTCATCCTCAAATTTTGATCTATAGGTTTGGCAAATAAGATGAAGTCTAATGATGCGTGTTTCATTGCAGAAAGCAGTTAAAGGATATGTTAACCACAAGAAATCTTGAAGAAACTCTGATCCGGATTCTTGATGTGTTTATGAGCACTGGAAGTCCACATCACTGGGTTTATTATTTAATGATACCCCAAGACACGACCACTGATTTTTCCTCTTCAGATGCAACTGTCACCAAGTTTCATCAACTTATTACCGAGACACGGGAAGTACTCACAAGGTAAAGTTGTCTCTGCTCTTTAACCTCCTAAAGACGAACAATTTCACTTCTTTACACACGTTTCCTCATATATGCTTACTGCTCTGTTTCTTCGTTGCAATCATCTAAGTGTTTATTGATCTCTTTTCCTTGTTGCAGCACTGAGCTTACAAATGTAGCAGAGATCGCACTCAACTCTTGTACCGTAGCGTTTTTAACATTTAATCTACCTTATTTTGAATATATATTACTTGCCTAAGTTGATAACATATTTATTGCAAACAAATGTCAACATAATCTTAATATCTTTTTTAAATTGTTTCTTGTTTTATTATAATTTTTTTTTCTAAATGTATATGGAAAATAACATCTTTGCGTTAATTACATCTTCCCACTCCCCACGTTAATTATGTCTCCCCAATCCCCACATATTGATTTTATTATATAAGGGCGGTGGCCACAAGGTGATTTTACACTACAAAAAATCTTGCATATTTTTTTAAGACGATGGCAATGGTTCAAAAATCAAAAAGACTTGTGTCTCTTGTGAAAGACTTAAAACGGTCTAGGGATACATGGTGTATCGAAGTTAGGATCATTCTCTTATGGGTGAATTATAACAAAGAAATGGGAAACTATTGAAATGATTTTTGTTGACAAGGAAGTAAGTAATAATTATCACTAATTTTGTTTGTTTTGTTAATATTGTTTTTTTCTGCTTTACTCAAATTCTAGGTGTGATTTTTTTGTCTTTTGAATGTAATATCTTTCATAGCTACTAATTCTGCTAGATATTCATTGTTAATGTTCAAACAGGGGACAAAAATTCATGCTTCAGTTGAATCAAGTCTCATAAAAAAATATGAAAACGATCTAGCTGAGGGTCAGGCAAAGGGGGTACACTTATTCAAAGTGAATGATGTTGGTGGAGATTATCGGACAAGCACACATTGTTTCAAAATCAACTTCTTTCAAACAACAGTGTTAGGAGTTATAAATCGTTTCAAAATCAACTTCTTTCAAACAACTTATAAATCGTTTCAGCTATTTGTTTTTTATTATCATATAAATAGTGATGAGTTAGAAGACTGATTATAGTTGACTACAAACCAGTTTTCAGACTATTTCGATGACGGTATATAAATTTAATATTATTTTATATTCAATAAAAGATTTTTTTACTCTCAGGGTCACTTTTTCACTTTGTTATTACATCTAAAGCCACTTATTGCTGGAGACATACTTTATGGTGTGGCAAAGATCTTAGTGTCCTCTAACTAAAGAAAAAACTAATTTCCTACGATTTTTGAGTAACAAAAACTAGAGTTACATTGGACCCATCTTTCTTTTCTATTTTCACTTTACGTTTTCGAAATTAAAAAAGGTCATCTCTTTTTTATTTGTTCAATTTACCATTTCAAAATCAACTTTCAAACTCTAATCCATTGTTTCATCTTTTCTCTCAGCCACCCTAATTCATCTCTCTCAAAAAGTTTTCTAATTTCTTGTTTGTGCCTTAGAGGAGTGGAAGATACCGACAATCTCTTTCGGAACTCTAATTACCAAATTCCCAAATTGATAAAACCTAATCAATACTTCTTTGTTTCTCTTCTTCTCTTAGAATCACATATTCGCTTTTGCTTTAGAGAGTAGATGAGCTCGGAATTCGATGTCGGTGAGCTCGGGATCCACTGTGGATGAGTTCGGGGTAGCTATGGTGGTGTTTCAGAAAATGGATGAGCTTGAGATTCGGTGTGGGTGAGCTTGGGATCTGCCATGGGTGAGTTCATGATAGTTGCGATGGAGTTTCATAGAGTGGATAAGCTTGGGATTCGCCGTGGTTGAGCTCGAGATCGGATGTGGTTGAGTTTGGGATCCGCCGTGGGTGAGTTGAATCAATAACTCATTTTTAAAATATTTGTTTGTCCACAAACTTATGTCCACAACTTATACATCCACTATTTTTGTATCCACAACTTTGTATTATTCTCGACTATAACTCATTCTTGTAATATTTGCTTGTCCACAAACTTATATGTCCACAATTTGTAAATCCACTATTTTGTATCCACAACTCGTATGTCCACATAATGTTTGTCCATTTTTCTTCATTTATGTCTTTTCCATTGTTCACTCATCCACAAATCTGAGCAACCATAACATCTTTACGTGAACACGAAATCATCCACAACTATGGAAATATGTAACTGTGGACACAATAGCATCCACATCCACATAATATGATTCATGTCAATTGCTAGATTACTGATTTTAGCTTGAGCCGTCGGATTAACATTTTTAAGGATCATGTGGCTCTTATAGAAACCCAATTATCTAGAAACCTAATCATCAAATGTTAAAGTAGCTTTCTCATCGGATGGTCATTATGAAAGCACAACAGTCAAGAAACCAACCTAATAAATGCATAGAAAGATAACTATACTAACATGATTCTATTCTCTCTAACTAAATCAACACAAAAATATTACTCTTCATACATCCGCTCGTCCCATCTAAGGGTATTTGAGTCTTTAAAAACTATTCGTACACCACAAAGTATGCTTCAAGTAGCATGTGGCTCTGAATGCAAACAAAAGATAAAAAGTGGCCCATTGTGTAATCCACTCTCAATAAAATTTAGAAATTTATAAATGTATCAAATTATTTTACTTATGTCCAATTGCTTACAAAATTTAATATTTTTTTGCAGATTTCTAATGGATTTTGTTTTCTTAATCGAGAATTGTACTTCTTAATTTATATTATTTATGGATTATATTTCAATTTTTTTTTTTAAATGTGTCACTTTTTAACAAAAATTATGAACTTAAATATATTATTCACTTAAAATATACAATTACAACATATATAGATTACAATTATACTTAGTGATAATATAAAATCTCTAACTTCTAAAACTATACATTATATATTCGATATTTTGAATATTTTTACGTCTGCACATGGTGCGGGCCAGTCACCTAGTCATAAGGTGAAAGATTAGACATCAACGTATTATGGATGAAAGAGCGCTTACCAAGTCAATGCCAGGCATTGATAAGTCTCATTCCGTCAAATAATGTCGTTTCGGACTGCATTTATTGCCAACATCAAAAAATCATGATTCTCATTGAGAAAGCATGATGTGACAATGTAACCAACCTATATCCATGGATCAAAATTTGAACTCAGTTAAAGAGCATGAAATTAGCAAAATTGCAAATAACAATCTAGGGAGATCAGAAACACACAGCGATTGCAAAGAGAGCGAAGGATTGTTAGCAAGTGAAATAATATTCACAATTATCGCTCTTAAAATATATAGCTTTCTACGGTATCTAATTGACATTTTGCTGAATTTCCCACCTTGACAATATATTCCTAGTCAAACAAGTAATCCTTCACATTTATCTTCTAAAAAACAATAGTTCATTGTATAAGAAAATGAGAGGAGTAACTCCTTAAACTGCCATCATCTTGAACTGCCATCATCACACGTTCCTTGAATTCAGTAACTCCTTATATCAACTGCCTATCTCATATATATAACGTTCAGTTAACTACTTTTATCTTTCTATTCTTTTTTTTCTTAACAGTTTCCATTTCTTTGTGTGTTTAATATGGGTTTTGAATGTAGCAGATATCTTTATTTAAATTCAATTATTGAAAAAACTGTTTTCTATGATTCTTTCTACATGATCAAGTTGAAGATTTTATCATAGTATATTTCTATTTTGTATTTTATTTTTTCACAAAAGAGTGAAAATCAGAGATTTGTTTCAAAGAGTGTTACAATTAGAAGCATGAAATTCTTTTATTCTCAGCGTGAACAATTATTCATGTGAAAGAGCTAAACATATGTCATTTAAAAATTATAATTATCTAAAATATGTTTAGATAGATGAAGCTTTGTAAACATTTTTTTTTTAAAACAAGAAGAGAATTAGAAAAGTAGAGTGAATTAATTATATTTTTTTGACAGTATCATAAACAGACTTAAGAAGACTCTGTCAATTAAGAAAGAGACTATGTGTTCATATGGACAAAGTAGGACAATTGATGGGCATATGTGAAGCTGTATGGGAAACTTAGTTATATATTTTTTCCTTCAGTTCTACAAAATTAGATTTTTATTGTTTTTATACATATTAAGAAAATACATTAAGTTAATAATTATATCATTTTGTAATTTTTATTTTTCAATGACTTCTAATGAATAGTAATTCAATAAAGTCAATAGTTTTTTTGAAAATGTGCAACTTTTGAATAGAAAAAAATAAAATCTATTTTTATCAAACATTTTTTTAAAAAAATATACATCTATTTTTTTGGCACCAAACGACTATTCTATTGCTCAAGTTTGAGGTGGTCTGGGTAACCAGACCGGAATAGAACAACCAACATAACAAAGCGATCTATGGAAACATCTTGCACCCTTAGCTAGGGAATCTGAAAAAACGTTTTGAGTCCTTGGAATATGAGATAGCTTGAAGTCTGGAAAGCATAAATGCAACGTTCTTATCTCCTCCAATTCTGTCCAAATCTTGGCCAGTCCTTAGGCTTCTTTACCATTGCAATGAGATCTTTACAGTCCGTTCTAAAACTCTGACAAGGTGAATATTGAACCATGCTTTCCATTGCCCATCGTAGAGCTAATTCCATCGTAGAGCTAATTTCTCTCCTTCTTAGATTCTACATTCCCAATAGTTGAGTATGTCCTCCTCTATCTTTCCAGATCCACCCACATCCACTACATCCACTAAACAGAGCTGTGGATGTCCATGATCCGTCCACCATACAAATATTCTCCAAACTTATGGCTTGGGACTCTTTGCTGCTGTGTTCCTGAGGAGTCCTAGCCATCTTTTCATTTGCATAAAACCATCCTTTACACTCGCTTTCTGCAAATCGTACCAGTTTCGAAGGATATCTGTTTATCCCCCTAAATAACTTGTCGTTTTGTGCCTTCTAGATATACAAAATTATCAATGGATAAGGATCTCTGTCAAGTTCCAGTCCAGCAAAGCTGTCATTTCTCCATAATAGGTAATCTATATTAGCATAAATGCTCGGGAATGGAAATACATCCGGATTAGAAGGCGCATCCGATAGAGACCATGCTTGCAGTGCTGGAGGACATTCGAATATTGTGTGAGTAAGAGACTCTTCAAGTTCTCCACATCTTGGACAATAATTATCACATCTCATATTGCGTCACGCCAGGTTCCTCGTTACATCTACATGACATGAAATCAATTGCCACTAAGATGACATATCTTTTTGGGCTCCTTCACTTTCCAAACAGAGCCTTGAAGCTTGGTTATATTGGGCTCCACGATCATATTTTCTTCCATCACGTTCAGCAGGTTTTGAGCTATCCAATATCCATATTGACCGTATATTGACCATTATTGGTGAAGGTCCAACAAAATTTGTCCCTTCGATGTGTTGAACTTATGGACAGCCTTCTTATCAGGGGTATATCCTCAGCTGCTACGTAACTCTCTAATAAGTCACCATCCCATTTCTTTTTCACTCCGTTAATGAGATCACTAACTCTCATGTTCGGATGCACTACCATCACTAATGGTATAGCCGGCCTAGCTGGATAAGTAGGAATCCAAAGATCTTCCCACACCTTCACTTCATATCTAGAATGGATATTTTGTCTGATCCCTAAAAGTAGAAGATCTCCTGCCGCTGATATACTAGTCCACACATAAGAAGGCCTACTGACAGGAGATACTCGCAAAGGCAAGCTCATGTGGTAGTATCTTCCTCTTAACACCCGAGCAACTAGCGAATCTGGGTACTGGACAAGCCGCCAAAGCTGTTTTGCCAACATAGCCAAATTGAACTCGTGTATCATCTGAAATCCTAACCCACCTTCTCTCTCGGTAAGCATAATTTTTTCCATTTTGTCTAGTGAATTCCTCTCTTAGGTGGATTTGAGCTCCACCAGAATCGTGCAATGACACTCTCTAGGTTTTCACATATCTCCATTTGGACTTGAGAGCAATAAAGAAGACATCAAATACGGCGGAAGGGCTAGAAGAATCAATTTGATTAAAACTTCCTTTCCTCCCTTCGATAACCATCTTCCAGTCCATTCATTCACCCAATTCATTAGTTTATCCTTGAGAAAAGCAAATAGCTTACATTTCGCGCCACTGATATCTTTTGGAATTCCTAAATAAGTTCCCATTCCACCTTCATCCTAAATCCCAATGGTATCTTTGATCTATTGTCTTACACTTACGCATATCCTCTTACCAATGAGTAATGAAGATTTCTCAAAGTTTATACATTGTCATGAGGCTTGTCCATACGTCCTGACTACTTTTATTACTTGTTCATATTCACGGGGCTCCGCCTTGCAAAAGAAAAGGGTATCATCAGCAAAGAGTAAGTGAGATACTGAAGGACATGAGCGAATCATATGCATCCCCATTGTCTTTCCTTGAGTCTCCACTTGATTTAGAAGGCTAACAAGCACTTCCGTGCAAAGAATAAAAATGAAAGGAGACAAAGGATCTCCTTGACGTAATCCCATGTTCGGCCTGATATTACCCATTGGTTGACCATTCATGAGCACCTTATACTTGACTGAAGAAATGCAACGCATTATCCATGTAATCCTTGTCTCTGAGAAACCCATTTTTTCGCATAACAACTTCAATAAATGACCATTCCATCATGTCATATGATTTACTCATGTCAGTTTTGATGACCATCCTTTTATTTTGTCCACTCGGTTATGCCCTGAGGGCATGGAACATTTCATGTGCTATCATGATATTGCTTGATATTTGCCTTCCAACAACAAAGGTTGACTGGGTTTCTGATATTCTGTGTGGGAGGAATTTCTTTAACCTCTGGCATAAGAACTTAAATATTATCTTATAACTAACATTACACAAATTGATAGGCTGAAACTTTGACATATCGGTCGGCTTCTCTACCTTCGGTATTAGACAGATGTTGGTATCATTTAGTCCACTCGCCATTGTTACTTCAAAGAGAAAAGTGTTAACCATATGAGTTAAGTCCTCCTTCACTATATCCCATAATTTCTGATAAAACATAACTGTCATCCCATCTGGTCAAGGGCTTTTTCTCGATGCATTGCAAATAGTGCCAATTTAACCTCTCACTCGGTGACCAGAGCTGTTAGATCATCATTAATGGGATCAGTGGTCTATAATGAAACATTTGCTAATACTTCATCTATAGCTTCAGGGTTAGATGATTCAAAGAGCTGTCTAAAAAAATCAGTAGCAATGGCTACCAATCCATCATCATCCTCTACGATATTCCCATTTGCGTCTTTAAGTTGCATAATTTTGTTCGTAACTCTCCTTTGTTTAGTCATGGCGTGGAAAATTTTCGTATTTCTATCTCCTTCTCTTAGCCACAAGACCCTACTTTTTTGTTTCCAGGATAATTCTTCCGCCTTAAGGGCTTCTAATAACTCTTTTAAATCCTCTGCTATTTCCTTTGTTGTGGTATCATCATTCGATTATAGGCTCTCCACCTTCTCTTTAAGTTCCTCCACCAGCTTATCTGAATTCATATCATGATGTCTTCTCCATTGACTTAAGGCTCTGAGACAGCTCGAAATAAGCTCCATTATATTAGCATTAGGTGGGATATCAGGAGATTTTCATCCCTTAAGATTTTTTTTTTTTAAAAACATCTATTTACAGAAACAGAATGAGTAATATTTTATAGTTTGCTTATTTTAGTATCCTTTTCAACATCACTTATTTTACTATTTTTTCAATGAAATTTCTTCAAGAAACATAACTTAAATATGAAAATGGGTGCAAGCAAATATTCAATGAAGAGATTTAGGGTGTGACTGGTTTCTTTGCTACCACCCGCAAACGTAGCTTTTACGGCTGTCAAAAATAACAAAAAATGCTACAAATCACTTCAAGCCGCTCCAAACCTCATAAAATCAAAAGCTGGTTATTGTTAGTGTTTCCAGTTGCAGGTGGTAAATATATATATATATATATATTTTTAAAAAAATTTAAATTTTAAATTTTAACCAATAATATTATTTTTATTTATAAAACTTTAAGCCAAAACAATTCACTATAATTTTTAAAATATTAATATATATATAAATATAAAATATATAAGTGAAATAAAATATTCTTTTAAAAGTTCTAACATAAATCTCAAAATAAATTTTATTTAAATTATAGTTTTCATTTAAACTAAAATATAAAAATTATAATATTGTTATTAATAATTATTATATTTTATCATATTAGTATGTTTTTATATTTTTGTAATGTTATAATGTGTTAATATTGATAATTTATTATTAAACCACTATAATATCATATAATCAACTAGTCACAAATATCTCGCAAACGCAATAATTTCTAACTGCAGTACCAAACGTACAAATCGTTTAATAATGTTAAAACCGCAACCACTCACATCCGCAAAATCTCGCAACTGCAACCGCATCATTTCAATCAGTTAGGCCTTTAATCACATTTTAAACGTATTATCTAGGTTTATCAAATATATGACTATAATAATAATAATTTATTTTGATATTTTGAATCATTATAATTTACAATCCGATAATTTGGAAAATAATGAAAGTAACCCGTGCTACGCATATAAGGTAATACTAGTTTATCTTCTAAAAAACAATAGTTCATTGTATAAGCAAATGAGAGGAGTAAGGTATACCTGCTTTTCAGGATACTTTGGTGCAAATATAAGAGAAACCGTCTCCATATGGCAAAAATCCACATCGTGACCCAGCATATGTATATAAAGCATTTTCCACATATACTTCTTCTTCTTATATGGTGTATCACCGGTTCGAAACCTGTTAGATAAACTTTTATGATTTCAATTATAAAATCTACCCAAGACCAAATTCTAAATTTGATTTAATTCAACCCTAACTATTTCTTTAAGAAGAAGGAAGAAACACTAACCTTGATCCATGCTTTCCTTGGTTTGTTTGAATCAATTCATCAATTTGATTTTCTCCTCCCTTTGTCCTTTAGTCCTTTATGATTCTCATTGATGGACCAAGGAATCTAAATTCTTTTATTCCACCATTTCCCTTACGGTGGCTTAAACTTCTTTTGACGTGTTGTTACAAACATATGTGACTCTATTATGCATAAGGAAAGTCACTTGTCTCTTAACTTTGTAACCACCACCACATGTCAATATATACATGTGTTATTGTGCCTCTTAATTATCACACCTTTTCATTTGTACTCTTTCAAGCATAAACTATACTTATATGTGATTAATATATTAAGGCACAAATGTAACACATATATATAACCATTATAAAATAATCCATTTATAATTAAACAAGGTAAGGAAGGAGAGTTATCAATATACCCATATTCTAATTCTTTTATTGAAACCGATCCATCATGGTATTATCTTTTATATTAGAATCTAAAACATTAATATGAACGTAAACTTTATATTAATACTGTACAAGACATTGGCCATATAAGAATAAATATTCTTACATTCTCCCACTTGACCTTTGTGTTAACTTAATGGTTTAATATCTATAATGTGCGCTTTCTTATCAAGTTCATTTGATCTTTACTAAAATTAGAAATGACCGAATCATGGCGGTTGTATGTCATTTAACCGGCATAGTCCCTTCCATGTATCACAAACCAATTCTAAATTCATCTTATGCTTACATGAGATAAACCTTTATTCTCAAAAACTTTACAATATGTTATCTTTAAACCTTTAAGTGTATACACATTCTTTAATGATAACATATTTACTAAATCAGAAACTTAACTTTAAGTGAATTCTTAGGTGTCCAAAACTTAATGAGCATTCCATAAATATAATAGCAAAGCTTTATCTATAATACACATACGCTCTAAACGGCCGTTGAATGCCTTGGATAGTACACTTTTAGTTTGCGGATCCACTATCATTATATCCTTTCTTATGTGCTCAAGGACAATCTATGTTTCTGAATTTCTTCTTTAACAGACAAGTATTTTAACTTAATATGCTTAGGACCATTCAGTACTTGTCATCTTTTCAAAAGAAGACAGTTGTGAAATAATCACCATAAATTCTCAGCGACCTGACTATAATTAATGTCGACAATCCAAAGCCCTGAGATAAATTTTTGCAACCACTATTCATGAATTGTAGCTTCAAAGCATGCCACAATTAAACCTTAATAGTGGAAGTAGCAATGACAGACTGCTTTCACTTTCAATTAATAGGAACAATAGCCAAACGTTAATTTTATCATCAACACATTTGGCATATCTGAATCTGAATATCCAACTACCTTTAACTAATTGGATCTACTTTTATGTAAGCATGTTCTCATTGGTGCCTTGCAAGTACCAAAGAACCTTTCTTTGCAGCATTACAATGGTTTATTTCAGGATTACTTTCATATCGACTCAACTTTTCAATATCATAATTGATATCAAGACGAACACATTTCCAATATATTTCAAACTCCCAACCATCAAAACATAAGGAATTCTTTCTATTTCTCTACACTCCAATTCATTCTTAAGACATTACATACTAAACTTATCCCCCTTCTGAATTGGAGCTATTCCTACTGAGCTTTTTTTTTTTTTTTTTAATATCTCTCTCTAAGATCATACTGATTTATCTTTTCTGAGACAAACTCAAAAGTCCTCATGATCTATCTCAAAAGATTTCTATCATGATCACATTAGATGTCTCACTCATATCTGTTATTTCAAAGTTCTTAGAGAGATACTACTTTATATCATGTAACATACCTATGTTATTTTAAGCAAGCATAAATACATCAACATATAAGCCTAACATCACAAAATCTGCTCCCACTGACCTTAATGTAGATACATTGATCAACAATCATCTCTACGAAACCATATGATGTGATGGTATCATTAAACTTCAAATATCATGGTCTGGAAGCTTATTGTAGTGTATATGTTGACTTTCTCAGCTTACACACTATATTTTCTTTTCATGCAGCCATAAAAATTTCATGTTGGCCCATATATACTTATTCCTCAAGCTCTCTGTTCAGAAAAACGGTGAAACATCCATTTGGTGAAATTCAAGATCATAATGAACCACCAAAGCCAAAACATAATATAATCCTTCTTTGAAACGGGAGAGAAGGTCTTTTTATAGTCAATGGCATCCTTTATGGGTGAAACCTTTAACAACAAGGCAAGCCTTGTATCTTTCAATGTTACAATTCGAGTTGTTTTTTAGTCTTAAAGACTTATTTACAATCAATGATATTGAAACCATTAGGCAACTCTACTAAGTACCAAACTTTATTATCATCCATAGGTTTTATCTCTTTAAAGCATCAATCTTTTCCAGAATTGTACACTTTCCATGGCTCTTTGGAATAAGATAGAATCTTCATACATTCTCAAGTCACATTCACTTTCAATAGCAACCACATAGTAATTTGATATGGCAAATCTACTTTTCCGTTCAGATCGCTTTAAAGTTATTTTGTGGTTCACTATTCTCTACTTGTGACAGATTCATTAAATATATATTTTTAGCTAGTGGGATTGGTGCATCCTCATGTTGTTCTATTGTGTAGAAACAACTACCTCGGTGCAACTTCAGGTGAAGAAACTTCAACCCGAATTTTATTAATGTCAACCTTTCGCAGTTCACCACTCCCACTAATTTCACTATTCTCAATGAACCTAGCACTATCCGATTCATTTATTCTTGTACTATGGTTAGAACAATAAAATTTGCTACTTTTTTTTTTTTGATTTTGTTTCCAGGATAGCCAATAAAAAATTCATTGGCAGTACAAAGATCAAGTTTCTTTTCATGTGGATTATATACCCTTACTTCTGTTGGGCAATCTCATACACATAGATGCCTTAAACTGGGTTTTCTTCCCATATACAATTCATAAGGTGTCTTAGGAACTGTCCTACTAGGAACCCGGTTCAGAAAATACATTGCAGTCTTTGATGCATATATCCACAAACTGGGCAAAGAACAATTATTTAACATGCTCATAACCATCTCTATTATAGTATGATTCTGCCTTTCAGATATACTATTATGCCAAGGAGTAGCATGCATAATATATTGTGCATAAATACTTATACTTTCAAATAACTTTGCAAATGGACCAAGACACTGTCCTTTTCACTGAATTTTTGTAAGATCACCACCTGTATCAGATCTCACTTCTTAACCTTTTTATCTAACTGCCTTTCTACCTAATCTATGAATACCTTTAGAAAATCCATAGAGATAAACTTAATTTTCATGCAGTAGATAGGTATATACATACAATGAATAATCATCAATCAATGTAATGAAATCCTTTTCACCACTCCATGAAGGAGCACCGAAAGGGCCACATATATCAATGTGTATTAACTTAAGATGCTGAGGTGCTTCTTGTGGCTATTTTCTTTAAAATATGTGATGTCTACTATATCTTAATGTAGAATATGATCATATCTAGGTCACTTAATATAGAATATGCTCATATCTAGTTCACTTAAATCCAACTGAGGAATAACTTAATTCTTTACCCTCATTATTATTATTATATTTTATTATTATTATTATTATTATTTTTTTGGAAACATGACCTAGTCTTTGATGCCACAAGAAAATATAAATCTCATTAGACACACTACACTTAATGCTTCTACTTGAGATTCTTTTGTTGCTACTGGCACTTAAAAGACCTCCGAAGTTACCAGCTTGATCTTCCATCTTCCTTAATCTCTTCTCTTCTTGAATTCACATAGTCTTTAATTCTCTAACGTTTCATTATCTTTACTGGTGTTATAATCCACCTGAAACTGACTAAACTCAAGAGTGATAGAGTTCATGATGAATTGGACCAGAAACTACTTATACAACTTCATACCCAAGATCTTTAACTTTACAGCCAGATTAGACATGTAAGTCACATGATTATGGATTGGTTGGGACCAGTCAAACATTTTCGTAGTTATCTTATTTATGAGACTTCTTACATTTGACTTACAACCAAAACCGACAATAAAACACTCATTAAATCTACTCTATTAAGTCCTTGTCTTTCTCTGTATTAGACATCGATGACTTAATACTTTATGTCATCGAAACCTCATAAAGTTCAAACTCAGCCTATTATATTGCTCTTATCTCTTACACCAAGACTATTCATATTATAAGCTATCTTCTGTAACGGATGAGAGCTCCACATCAATTATAATGGCAAAGTCTAATAACAATACACCTAGTGTAAACCAGATTTTTTCGGACCACTTGCCATAATTGAGTGCATTGAACTTTACAACATAGTTTACAAATGTATACACATTTGATGAAGCTGCAAACCTTTATACATGCTTACTCTTTAATGCTTTGAGACTTTACTTCAGATTCTAGACTAAACTTTCAAGTTTGTATTAAAGCAACCTTTGGGCAACACTTAAACACGAACACTTTCAGTGATGCTTAATTACACTTTTAATGATTAATCATTTCAATCTCAAGTCAATAGCATCCTACCTTTGGATATAAATACTATCAACTATAGTTAAATCCTTTTCATATTATTAACTATATTCAATGATCAACCTTTGGGTGATCTCCTAGAATATAAAAAATAAAATAATCGATCACTAAAATTTAATGTCATTTAGCATCTATTTCTAATCATGATCAATCATACTATCAATAATTTTACTATTTATAAGTAAATAACAAGATCACTTTGGTGATTAACATGTTATAAACTACATAAATATTAAAACATTAATTAATAGGTAAATTTTCTAATATTATGTTAATATTTCACAACATAGATTACCTATTATTAAAATGCAGCGGAATCATTTTAAACTATATGAATCATATTTATGTCTTAAAATATATAAGACAATTAACTTAACTATACCAACGGCTCTATACATCACCGCCTAAACTTCTATGATATTACTGAGCTACAAATACGAAAAGGTTTAATGCATTCATTAAGCGTTCATTAATACGGTGACAAACAGATTCTACAGAGTTGTGAAACATCCTTCATGACACACTTTTAGTGATGACTTTTCAAAATAACAATCTAGTAACCGCCAATCAAATTCTAGAATTTTGCATGCAACATTTCATGCATGTATATAAATAAAATTCCAGAAAATATACTAAACTAGTGACTTTCCACACTAATAATAACCATTACGTCAATCCAGAATCTAGCGTACAACCCATTTAATTATCTAGCACTAATCTACGTAACACATGCATGAACCAGTGTGACTTTTCTTCACACAAACGGTTATTTATCATTCTTCCTTGCGAAAAGTAATAACAACAACAGGACAAACATAATCCAGACTTGTTTGACCATTTCATGCAAATATATTACGTAACTTTAACAGAAAATCAAACCGCATGCATGCAACCGGTTAACCGTTCACTTAAACCTGGTGCCTCTGAGTATATAATTTTATTGACACCAACATGGAAAAGGGTAATATGCTACGTTTCTTATTATACTTTTCTAGTCACTATTCCAGAAAGTATGACTCTTAATGAAATTAAGAAAAACAGCGGCCGACACGTAAAAACCATAATGGCATCGTAAGATTCTAGTGGTTCATATAATTATTAGACACTCGTTGGTGTGTATCGGTATATTCGATGCCTTATTATTACGATGCCGTACTAATGAGATTACGAGACCGTACATTCTCGAAAAGTTTAAGTAAAGAAATCATGAACACTCTTTAAAACGGGTTCACCCGTATATGTTCATGAACTTGATGAAAAACTAATTACAGTGAACTAATCAAATCTAGAAGAGCTCTGATACCAAATGTTAGATTAACTTTTATGATTTCAATTATGAAATCTACCCAAGACCAAATTCTAGATTTGATTTAATTCAACCCTAACTATTTCTTTAAGAAGAAGGAAGAAACACTAACCTTGATCCATGCTTTCCTTGGTTTGTTTGAATCAATTCATCAATTTGATTTTCTCCTCTCTTTGGCCTTTACTCCTTTATGATTCTCATTGATGGACCAAGGAATCTAAATTCTTTTATTCACCATTTCCCTTACGATGGCTTAAACTTCTTTTGACGTGTTGTTACAAACATATGTGACTCTATTATGCATAAGGAAAGTCACTTGTCTCTTAACTTTGTAACCACCACCACATGTCAATATATACATGTGTTATTGTGCCTCTTAATTATCACACCTTTTCATTTGTACTCTTTCAAGCATAAACTATACTTATATGTGATTAATATATTCAAGCACAACTGTAACACATATATATAACCATTATAAAAAAATCCATTTATAATTAAACAAGGTAAAAGAAGAGGGTTATCAATACACCCATATTCTAATTCTTTTATTGAAACTGATCCATCATGGTATCGACTTTTATATTAGAATCTAAAAAATTAATATGAACTTAAACTCTATATTAAAACTGTACAACACATAGGTCATATAAGAATAAATATTCTTACAAAACCATCCATCCTGCAACTCGGGTTTTCACATTAACTCTTTGGAATATTATAGAATGAGTAAATGTATACATACTTCTTCACTTAGTATTCTAGAGAAGCCAAGCAAATTCTAAAACTAGATTCTACCTTGAACTTGAAACACAGATGGATTTATGGCCACTGAATTACAATCTATGGAGAAGCATAGTGGATTTAAGATTCTTATTTTCTCTAAAAAGAGGGAGAAAAAGGCCCAAAACCTTGTCGTTTTTGAAACATGTACGGACGTTACCGAGCTCCTTGTCGACGCGGAGTCACTCAGCTTCCTTGTTCTGGCAATTTTGGATGTTACTGATGAAGACAGAGAGACCTCTCATTCCGCTCATGGTGGGGACGTTTCCTCAGATCCACCTCACTAAACTGGATCTAAATACGACGATGGTAGCTGGAGATCGGCGGAAGGAGGGATCAGAACCCTAATCTGGAAACGAGAGAAATTGGATCGTAAAGTTAATTGGATTCGAAAGGTGGAAGGTTAGAAAGGTAATGAGAGAAAGAGAGACGACTTTTTTTTTTAATTTTCTTCTTTTGAATTTTTAGAAATGCTTTTATTGGAGTATTGATCAAAGAGTTAGGTGAATGTATTGAATTTAGAAATCAAATTTGAATGAATCGTAATTTTTATTAAATTCTTGTGTTATTTAATTATGGATTTCAACAATTCCTTGAAATTTTTGTGTTATTGGATTTATTGATTTTCTAATTCCATAAAATGTTTTTGTTATTTATTTTTTGGTGGATTGTGTGGTAATTGTATTTAAGTGAAATTTAATAGAAATTTTTCTAAAGATTGAAAAGAATTAATTCTCTATCTTTAGGTTAGGATTTAAAGATAATTTTTATATTGCTTATATGTCAAATATATACATTCTAGTTTGGTTTGTAGAGTCTTAGTTGAATCTGTTTATGTTGATGTCAACTAAAGAATCTTTAAAATCAAATATATGCATCAAAAATATTGATCATTATAATATGAGAGATTTGCAAACATATTTTTTTTATAAATCAACAAATATTATATTATTATAAAATATATTATAATGTAATTTATGTTTCTATTAAACTGTTTTATCCATAAATGGCTATATATTCACATATTAATACATGATTCGTTCAACTATTACTATTTTACTTTTTTCAGTAGTCAAATTTTTTATTCAATTTAATTCTTAAATGATTTTCTCCTTTTATAAAAAAATAAAAAATGATTAAAGTTTTTGTTTATCAAATTTTTATAATTTTTTTCCTCTTTGTAAAAAGGTTAGTTCATAGAATTTAGAGGAATTGATATGTATCAAATTTAGTTGAATTCTTTTGAAATTCAAAATATCAGAATTAGACAAATGCGTTGAAATGAACTATTGGAATCAAATGGAAAAGGAACACCGAGTAGGATCAAAGAAATTATCAAATCTTTTTTATACCTTAAAAGTTATTATTTGTATCTTCAATTGAATTATTTCAAATTCAGTTAAATTATTTAATCCAATACTAACTCCTTAATTAGTAAGCTACTAATTTTTTTAAGGGGATGTTACCAAACAAGGTAATATTATTGTGTAATTTAAACTAAGAGCTAAATCTTGTATTATTAGATTGAGAATTTGGTAGATAGAATTTAAAATCCATTAAAATCTATATTATTTTGAATTTAATGTCTTTTAGATTTATTGGAATTCAGTTATGATAATTTTTAACGGATGTTGATGTACTTTTTTAATTTAAACAAGAGTAAAACAAATACGACATCCTCTTTCAATATTTTCAAGGATTTCAATTATATAATTTTCTCTTTTCATCATCACATCACACAAAAGATTCAACCGTTCCATCCTCAAAATATTGATAGGGAAATCAGATTTTGATTACGCAAAACAGAAACACACCCATAAAAACATTTTTGATTCTTCCATTGAAAGAAGATGGAAGATTATGTTGGGATTATTACCCAAGACAGAAAAGTCTCAATTTGATTAGATTGTGTATCCAATGGTTCGATTTTAACTAATCCAAAAATCTGCATACATGAATTTATGTTTCAAATTTTTTAAAAATCATAACACGAAGAGACAACGTTAATATATTGATAACAATTTAAAATATAATTAATTATTAAACTCAAAATTTTAACTCCTTTCACAATTGCATAATAAAATCCACGTGCATTGTAGAGTGGATTCATCTAATTCCGTTAAAATACTTCCATACTTAATAACACCCCCTAAATAGTTTTTTTTGTTGGGAAAAAAGTGACTTGATGTACTCTCTCTCGGAAGAAAAAAAAAGCGACAATGATATTAACTCTATTGACAGCTTGCTGCTTTGGCAGTGCCGGAGACGTCTTCATTCCCATCCAATATCATTTCTCTTGGCAATCCTCTTCCTCAATAAATCATAGTCGATATATAACCTCCTCTAAGCTGTTAGAGTATTTGTGTGGTTATGTTCAGTGGCGGATCTAGGAGAGTTTACAGTTGGGGGCACTAGCGTAGAATTTTAATTAGTTGGGGTAACTATTATAGGTTTTAAGTCAGTAGAAGTAATTATCATAGAATTAGTTAAAGAAAATAAAAAATGAGTCGGGGCACGTGACCCCGCTCCTATTAATGTACGTCCGCCACTGGCTATGTTTCATTTAATGGTTACTGTAGTAACCTTTAAAAAAATATATAATAATGGTCGATCGAGAAGTTTTGAAGTTCAAGATGGTTGGTAAAAATCGAAGAATTAATCGTGGATGAACCATGAGTCAAATATGCCACTCAACCATGGTTAGACAATATGATAATACTGATTAGAAGGACGTTTTGGAAGCGCGACGGGATAGAAGCACGTCAGGAAAACCCGACACTGAACAAAAAACATGATCTCGGTATTACAAATTTTTTCAAGGAAGCCAGAGGTTCAGGAAATATTTTCCGTCCAGGTTAAGATTAATTTGGAGTTTATTAAAAATATTCAGTTCATCAGAACGGACGTCGAAAAATATTCAGGATTGCTCGCGGACCGAAAATTGACCGAAAGGGTCGAAATCAGACAAATAGACGGAGAAGCTCGAGGTGGCTTAGCCTATGAATCCTGGATGTGGTGCCAACTTCCTGGAAGGTTATGTGACAAGGAAAGCACGATGTGTTGCAGTACAAGCAATCAGAGCATGCAGAGTGACATGTGGAGCACGAGGTGGATCGACCAAGCAGATGGGTGTCGTGTTGCATGCGGCCAGGCCATGCGGACCGCCATGTGATCACCGTGTGTTAACTTGCATACAATGTGATCTCATGTACAGACATGTGGGAGAATGAGGTGTGACCTTGCATGTGATCTATTCATTAGGACAGCCATGTGGACGACGAGGTGTCGCCTCGCATGCGACCGAAGCATGCTGATCAACATGTGGCCACCGTGGTGTCATCTCGCATGAAACCAGGCCATGCATTCAGACATGTGTAGGACGTAGTGTCCTCTTGCATGCAATCCAAGCCATGCAACCAGCCATGTGGAGCAGGAGGTGTCGCCGCGCATGCGACCGAAGCCATGCGGTTGGACACACGGGCTGCCACACGGCTTGATTCTGATTGGCTGCTGCTGCCTATAAATACCCACGACCCCCACCTCATTTCAACACAATCAGACTACTTCACACCTACTTAAAAACTTGAGAGAGAAAGAAAAGAAAGAAAGTTAGAGTTTCAATCGTTTTCGAGCTTTTTTGGCAGTTTTTGAGAGTTTCCGAGAATAGTTACTCTGCCAGTTTTGAGTCGACATCTAGAGAAGGTTCTGATCAAGTGAAGATCATTCCAGACGGAAGCTACTTGAGAAGGTTGAGAAAGGGTTCGGATCGCAGAAGACGGATTTGGGGTCAAGGCCACGTTCAACCAAAAACAGTGAGTTATGATCAATTGATTGTCTGAGTTGTTTTCATGCAGGTTCCCATTACTTGAAGTTAGATCATGGCAGGAGGTCGCGTCTAACTTAGTAACGGTTTGATTAGTTAGTTAATCTAGATTGATTGAGTTGATAGCATGCTTAGTTATTGCTTGGGAACCGTAGTAGCATGCTAATGGTTAGGTTGATTGGTTAGTTAGCGATTGTTGAATGCTTAAATATTATCGCTAAGTTGTGGATAGTTAGGTATTCTGGAATTAGTCTTTATGCTAGATTCTAGAATATATGTGATTGTGTTTATTGCGATTAATACTGAGAACCTTGTGTTATATTACCGGGTTTAGTATTAGTCATATATTGGCCGACAACATTTGTG
Source organism: Sinapis alba (assembly GCA_012274485.2). NCBI lineage: Eukaryota > Viridiplantae > Streptophyta > Magnoliopsida > Brassicales > Brassicaceae > Sinapis > Sinapis alba. The sequence goes on from MU106707.1 coordinate 23,199, forward strand.
TAACCCACAATGCTAGGCATGTATAAGGGTGAGTTAGTGTTCCTTCAGACCTCGTACCCGGCGGGTTCAAGGAAACCCCTTATTCGCTGGATCGGAAAGACTCAGAGAGACGGGGTCATGGCCTATGGCTAAGTATTACACGACGGTGTAATGTGGCAGTGACCCGAAGGACTGTGGGCTGTCGCGCGGTGACCCGATGGGCTGTGGGCCGCGGTCGGTTGAAAGTTCCTTCTTCCAGCCTTTGTGGTAGGGAGATAGGATATTGCCGATGGTGAAGGAGGAACCTAACGTCACCAGGGACCTACTTAGTTATATATTATATAGTGTAAAAGGGATTGGTAAACCCTTGTTTGAGTTGAGAGCGAGCATTTAGCGATTATCTTTTCGTATCGTTAATTTGCTTACTATTACTATCTCCTGCGTATTTCTGATTCTGCTTATTATCCATTATTATTATTGATTAGGTGAACCTCTCGCTTTAGATTGTTTGGGGTGGGATAGCGAGGGGTTGTATTTGTTAGTTTGGGGATTGTAACTCACTGAGTAATGTTAGATTACTCACTCCTCACGCTTTGTTGTTTTCAGGTGACCAATAGTGAGTTTGTAGAGGTCGCGGGAAGTTAGGCCGGCTGGTGTAGATTTGCATCTTTTTGGTTAAAGCGTTTTCAGACTATAAGTATGTACTTTTTCTCTCTTGGCATGCCACTACTTGTATAATATTTTGTGTGTTGTGAACCATGTAAAATATATAAGATAAATAAAGTGAAGTTTTATGTAAATGCCTTGTTGTTTCTGATATTAGCTTGTCCAATCTAACACAACGTCAGATTGGGTAAGGGTTGAGAAGCCTTAGGCTTTAATCTGACGGGACGTGTTAGTGGTCGAACTGGCCTAGTCATGAATTGCACTCTTTGTGACCTTGGCTGGATCGTTTCTAACCCGTCATGTAGCGCTCCTGAATGTTGGTAGACATTTGGTCCGTCGGTCATGTTCTTGTTTGATTGTTGGACGGTGGTTCGACCTATACCTAGAACGGTTTAGGGGTGTTACAGAGGTGGTATCAGAGCATGGTTTCGTCCATGCGTGGCACAAGTGCTTTTTAACGATTTTATCGAAACAAAGGAATCGCAAAAAGATGCTTTAGGAAACCAGCCACTTCCCGTAATAAGTTTAAATAGGAATAGGACTTACGCTTTTAATTGTGTGCAGATGGCTAATCGCGGGATAGGTACTGATGGACGAGATCGGATATAGGGAGAGGGTATGGTTTCTGCAGGAAGAGGATTGAGCTACAGATCAGACCCGAATAATGGAAATGGTGTTAGTGAGATGTTTGGTCATGACGGAAGCTTTCCTCAGAGGACAAGATCATTTCTTGTTTACGGTCACCGGACTAGAGTGACCAGAGAAGACAACTTGTCGAGCATTAGTCCAAGTCATCATCGGGACCAGAGATATCAACATGACCAATCTGCTCAGTCAAACCCACAGCCAGATCAGAACCATACCATGGAAAGACCACAAGAGCAAGGAGCGGAAAACACCCTGAAGCTTTTACATGATGTGATGACCCAAACACTTAGTAACCAGGGCAGGCGTACTCATACTCCTGAAGTTTCCCAACTATTATCTACCATGAAGAACATTGGATCCTACAAGTTCAAGGGAGGATCAGATCCTATTGAAGCCGACAAGTGGATTACGATGATGGAGAAGAATTTTGAAGCCATGGAGTGTCCGAAAGAATACAAGAAGAAGATTGCCGTGTATTATTTGGAAGGCTACGCAACAGGATGGTGGGACAGCATAGACAGGCAGCGTGGACATACCATCACATCATGGCAATCTTTCAAGAGAGAGTTTGAGAGAAAGTACTTTCCTCCAGAAACAAAACATCGGTTGGAACGCCAGTTTATGAACCTTGTTCAAGGAGATAGGCCAGTAAGGAATTACGAGTCTGAGTTCACAAGGTTGAGGCGACATGTTTTTGATGGGCGTGAAGATGAAAGAACTATGATCCGTAATTTCATGTACGGGTTAAAGCCAGAGCTTGGGAGTCGGTTAGTCGGGAGCAACTTCAGCAGCTTCGAATCTGGTGGAAAAGGCTGTTAATGTTAAGACTGTATTAGAGGCTGAAAACAAGACTACACCACATTCTGGAGGACACATCAAGTTCAACCAAGGAGAAAAGACAAATTACAACAAGGGTCCACGGTTTAACAAAGGCAAAGGACGAGGATTTGGAGGACAAGGCAATTATCGGAGTAACTCTGAAGTATGCTACATATATGGTCAGCCGGGGCACATTTCAAGGATTTGTCCCAATAACCAGCGAAATAACCAACAGAGTAACCAGCAAGGTTATCCAACGTTGAGGATGGAAGATGTCACATGTTTCTCCTGCGGCAGGAAGGGCCATTATGCTTTGTCATGTCCAAACAAGCCAATCCCTGTGACCTTTCTCGCGATCCGAGCTCCTCCTAGCCGTCCAGCAAATAAGCCAGCACCAAAGAAGCAAAACCTAGGTGGTAGAGTTTATGCCTTAGGTGTAGAAAACCCTGATAGTGCAGGACCATCTAAGGGTCCCATCACAGGTATTGTGGGTCTCTTTTAATTGCATGGAATTTATTTTGTTGGAATCTAGTTAGTATTCTGGCTAGGTATAGATTGTTTGATCGCTAGGTTGCACGTTAAGAAATATATCGATTATCGTTGATGATTGTGTGTCTTGGTTGTGATATTATTTTTGATTGAGATATTGTTGATTGAGATATTGTGGCAGGAAACTTACATGTTGCTGGTAAACCCACACATGTATTGTTTGACTCGGGGAAAACACAGGGTAAACGTGGCAGTCTTGACCCCTGCAGACCGAACCCTTCAAGCAGATCAGCGTATCAAGAATGTTCCACTGGTTATTCAAGGAAAAGAATTTGTGGTAGATTTGTTGGTCGTACCTTTGGAAGGGTACGAAGTAATCCTTGGAATGGATTGGTTGGCAAGCTACGGAGTTCAGATTGATTGTGGAAAGGGAAGGTTGTTGTTTGGAAAAGGTAATCGGCCAGAGATGGTATACTATGGAATAAATCCTAGTATGACAGTGTCACTGTAGCAGCATTGAGAATACAAGATTTGCTTCAAGATGGGGAAGTGCATTTGGTAATTTTATCGGTTAATGGAGGAGCCACTAATAATGAAGTTAAGATCAAAGACATAGAAGTGGTCCAGGAGTTTGAGGATATATTTGTGCCACTAAAGGAATTACCTCCATCTCGGAGTAATCCCTTTACTATTACTTTGGAGCTTGAAGCAAAACCTATAGCTAAGGCACCATATCGGATGGCACCTGTAGAGTTGGCTGAGCTCAAGAAACAATTGGAAGATCTATTGGAAAAGGGATTCATCTGATCAAGTTCTTCATCGTGGGGGGCACCAGTGCTATTTGTGAAGAAGAAAGACGGGAGCATGAGGTTGTGTATTGATTATCGCGGTATCAACAACATCACCATAAAGGACAAGTATCCTCTCCTGAGGATAGACGAGTTGTTGGACCAACTCAAGGGAGCTAGTTGGTTATACAAGATTGATTTGGCATCCGGGTATCATCAAATTCCTATTGCCAAGTCAGACACCATGAAGACAGCATTTCGTACGAGGTATGGGCAATATGAGTTTGTTGTTATGCCCTTTGTTCTCACAAACACACCTGCAGCTTTCATGCGTTTGATGAATGAAGTGTTTCATGACTACCTCGACAAGTTCATGATCATTTTCATTGATGACATCCTGGTGTACTCGAGAAGTAAGGAAGAGCACAAAGAGCATCTGAGACTGGTTATGGAGAGATTACGAAATCATAAGCTATTTTCCAAGTTCAGCATATGCTCATTTTGGAAGAGAGAGAGGGGATTTATGGGTCACATAGTATCAAGAGAGGGCGTGGCTGCAGATCCAGAAAAGGTCCAAGACACACGGGAATGGCCTCGATCTACCACTGTGACAGAAGTAAGGAGTTTTCTTGGACTCGCGGGTTATTATCGGAAGTTTGTTAAGGAATTTTCCTCCATTGCAAAGCCCTTAACTAAACTGACCAGTAAAGGAGTTTCTTTCATATGGGCAGAAGAAACCGAGACGGCATTCAACACGTTGAAGGAAGCTCTAACAACTGCACCCATGTTAGCCTTAATTGCCCGAGCAAGGTAAACCTTACACGGTGTACACAGATGCTTCACGAGTTGGGTTAGGTTGTGTGCTAATGCAAGATGAAAGAGTTATTGTGTATGCTTCACGACAATTATGGAAGCATGAAGATAACTACAGTACACACGACTTGGAGTTAGCGGCCGTGGTATTCGCTTTGCGAATTTTTGGAGATCATACTTGTATGGAGAAGAAGTGGAGGTATACACGGAACACCAAAGCCTTAAATATCTCTTCACCCAGCCAGAACTTAACCTACGTCAGCGTAGGTGGATTGATTTTGTGGCTGACTATGACCTAAAGATTCGCTACCATCCTGGGAAAGCAAATGCTGTTGCAGATGCCTTAAGCCGAAGAAAGTTGGATGCTGATATGGAAAAAGAAGTGGAGCTGTTGAACCAAGAGATGAAACAAGTGAAGTTGGTTGTTTTGGAGGGACAAACCAGTGAACCACTGGGAGTACAAGCAGTGAATCAGGCCAGCTTGATTCAGAAGATTCGAGAGAAGCAACTTAAAGACGAGAAACTACAGAAGATTGCTGACGAATTCAGAGGGCAAGCCGGACGAAATAGTGCTGGATACTACTTGGCGGAAGATGGAACTTTGCTTATTAATGGAAGGATCAAAGTCCCTAAAGGACAAGGGCTGAGAGAAGAGATACTAAAGGTCGCACACCATTCCTTACTTAGCATTCATCCTGGAAGTTCGAAGATGTACCGAGACGTAAGAAGATACTATCATTGGCCAGGCATGAAGAGATCAGTAGCGCAATGGGTCGCACAGTGCGCAACTTGTCAACAAGTTAAAGTCGAGCATCAAGTTCCAGGAGGATTGTTGCAGAGTCTTCCGATACCTCAATGGAAATGGGACTCGATTTCTATGGATTTCATCACTGGATTACCCACTGGTCCAGGTAGATTGAATAACACAATTTGGGTAATTGTGGATAGGTTAACCAAGGTCACACACTTGTTTCCTATGAAGATACAGATAAAGTTGAAGTTTTGGCCGAGCTGTACATCGACCAAATCGTTAGACTACATGGTGTACCTTCAGATAGTGTCTCAGATCGTGACCCTAGGTTCACAACATCATTTTGGGAAGGAGTACAAGAAGCCCTGGGAACGTTCAGAAGCACAATGTTCCACCCAGATACAGATGGCCAAACGGAGAGAACTATCCGGACCATCGAGGACATGATTTGGATGTGTATTTTAGATTGGGCAGGAAATTGGGAGAAGCATCTACCGTTGGTCGAGTTCTCGTATAACAACAGTCATCATACGAGTATAGGGATGTCCCCCTATGAAGCGCTGTATGGAAGACCATGCAAAACACCTTTGTGTTGGACAGAAGTGGGAGAAAGAGAAAGTTTGGATCGCCTATCGTACATGAGACTATGATTAAGCTGGAGACGATTCAGAACAACATGAAGAAGGATCAGGAACGTCAGAAGAAGTACGCCGACCAGTCAAGAAGAGAGGTAACATTTGAGATAGGAGATTGGGTATATTTGAAGGTTACAGCACAGAAAGGAAAAGACAGATTTGGCAAGGTCAGGAAATTTGCAGTCAGGTTCATTGGACCGTACAAGATCATCAGGAAAGTTGGTGAAGTAGCTTATCGATTGGATCTGCCTGAGGATATGCGTCTACATCCGGTATTCCATGTTTTCATGCTTCAGAAACATATACGAGATCCAAGTGCTGTTGAGCCCGAGAGAATCGAGGAGCTAGGGTCAAATCTTACCTATTCAAAAGGTACGATCCGACTGGGAGAAAGGCATGTTCGGAAACTGAAGAATCGTGAGATTGCTCAAGTACAAGTATTCTGGGGAAGACAAAACAGGATTCATGTTACTTGGGAGGATGAAGCGAGATTTAAGGCCGATCACCCAAAGTTCTTCCGAGAAGACGTTGTGATGGAGGAAGGAGGCCCCTCAGAACCTTAGAATTCGAGGACAAATTCTATTAAGGGGGGGGGGGAGAAAGTAGTAACCCTGAACAAAAAAAATATAATAATGGTCGATCGAGAAGTTTTGAAGTTCAAGATGGTCGGTAAAAATCAAAGAATTAATCGTGGGTGAACCCTGAGTCAAATATGCCACTCAACCATGGTTAGACAATGTGATAATATTGATCGGAAGGACGTTTTGGAAGCACGGCGGGATAGAAGCACGTCAGGAAAACCTAGAATTGAACAGAAAACATGATCTCAGTATTATGAAATTTTTCGAGGAAGCCAGAGGTTCGGGAAATATTTTCGGTCAAGGTCAATATTAATTTGGAGTTTATTAAAAATATTCAGTTCATTAGAACGGGTGTCAAAAAATATTCAGGATTGATCGCGGGCCAAAAAATTACCGAAAGGGTCGAAATCAGACAAATGGACCGAGAAGCTCGAAGTGGCTTAGCCTATGAGTCCTGGATGTGGTGCCAACTTCCTGGAAGGTTATGTGACAAGGGAATCACGATGTGTTGCAGTACAAGCAATCAAAGAATGCGGAGTGACATGTGGAGCACGAGGTGGATCGACCAAGCAGATGGGTGTCGCGTTGCATGCAACCAGGCCATGCGGACCACCATGTGGGCACCGTGTGTTTCCTTGCATGCAATGTGAACTCGTATACAGAAATGTGGGAGGATGAGGTGTGGCCTTGCATATGATCATTCATGCGGACAGCCATGTGGAGCACGAGGTGTCGTCTCACATGCGACCGAAGCTTGCTGATCGACATGTGACCACCGTGGTGTCACCTTGCATGCAACCAGGCCATGCATTCAGACATGTGAAGGACGTGGTGTCCTCTTGCATGCAATCCAGTCCATGCAACCAGCCATGTGGAGCAGGAGGTGTCGCCGCGCATGCGACCGAGGCCATGCGGATGGACACACGGGCTGCCACACGGCTTGATTCCTATTGGCTGCTGCTGCCTATAAATACCCACGACCCCCACCTCATTTCAACACATTCATACTACTTCACACCTACTTAAAAACATGAGAGAGAAATAAAAGAAAGAAAGTTAGAGTTTCGATCGTTTTCGAGCTTTTTCTGCAGTTTTTGAGAGTTTCCGAGAACAGTTACTCTGCCAGTTTTGAGTCGACATCTAGAGAAGGTTCTGCTCAAGTGAAGATCATTCCAGACGGGAAGTTACTTGAGAAGTTTGAGAAAGGGTTCGGATCGCAGAAGACGGATTTGGGGTCAAGGCCACGTTCAACCAAAAACAGTGAATTATGATCAATTGATTGATGAGTTGTTTTCATGCTGGTTTCCATTACTTGAAGTTAGATCATGGCAGAAGGCCGCGTCAACTTAGTAATGGTTTGATTAGTTAGTTAATCTAGATTGATTGAGTTGATAGCATGCTTAGTTATTGCTTGGGAACCGTAGTAGCATGCTAATGGTTAGGTTGATTGGTTAGTTAGCGATTGCTGAATGCTTAGATATTATCGCTAAGTTGTGGATAGTTAGGTATTCTGGAATTAGTCTTTATGCTAGATTCTAGAATATATGTGATTTTGTTTATTGCGATTAATACTTAGAACCTTGTGTTATATTACCGGGTTTAGTATTAGTCATATATTGGCCGACAGCATTTGTGAACCCACAATGCTAGGCATGTATAAGGGTGAGTTAGTGTTCCTTTAGACCTCGTACCCGGCGGGTTCAAGGAAACCACTTATTCGCTGGATCGGAAAGACTCATAGAGACAGAGTCATGGCCTATGGCTGAGTATTACACGACGGTGTAATGTGGCAGTGACCCGAAGGACTGTGGACTGTCGCGCGGTGACCCGATGGACTGTGGGCCGCGGTCGGTTGAAAGTTACTTCTTCCAGCCTTTGTGGTAGGGAGATAGGATATTACCGATGGTGAAGGAGGAACCTAACGTCACCAGGGACCTACTTAGTTATATATTATATAGTGTAAATGAGATTGGTAAACCCTTGTTTGAGTTGAGAGCGAGCATTTAGCGATTATCTTTTCGTATTGTTAATTTGCTTACTATTATTATCTGCTGTGTATTTCTGATGTTTCTTACTCCCTCCGTTTCATTTTAACTGTCGTTTTAGACTTGGACACACAGATTAAGAAAACATTTAATTTTGCATATTTCCAGAATAAAAACACAACTACCAATACACCTAACCACATTTCAACCAATAGAAAAATAAATTAAAATAAAATATTAATAAATTTTGCATTGAAACTATAAAACGACACTTATTTTGAAACAAAAATTTTACTCTACAACGACACTTAATCTGAAACGGAGGGAGTATTATCCATTATTATTATTAATTAGGTGAACCTCTCGCTTTAGATTGTTTGGGGTGGGATAGCGAGGGGTTGGATTTGTTAGTTTGGGGATTGTAACTCACTAAGTAATGCTAGATTACTCACTCCTCACTCTTTGTTGTTTTCAGGTGACCAGTAGTGAGTTTGTAGAGGTCGCGGGAAGTTAGGCCGGCTGGTGTAGATTTACATCTTTTTGGTTAAAGCGTTTTCAGACTATAAGTATGTACTTTTTCTCTCTTGGCATGCCACTACTTGTATAATATTTTGTGTGTTGTGAACCATGTAAAATATATAAGATAAATAAAGTGAAGATTTATGTAAAGGCGTTGTTGTTTATGATATTAGCTTGTCCAAGCTAACACAACGTCAGATTGGGTAAGGGTTGAGAAGCCTTAGGCTTTAATTGTTGGTCATGTTCTTGTTTGATTGTTGGCCGGTGGTTCGACCTATACCTAGAATGGTTCAGGGGTGTTACAGTTACAGTCTCTGGAATTCTTTGAAGAGACAGTAAGACTCACGGTGCGACTGAGGAGAGGAGAGTCGGCTTTTAGAACTGAAGAACTCGCTAGATCCGATTTTCATTTTTCCAGATCTCTGGTGGGAGCATCACATGTAATGGTCAGACACTTTCTCTATCTCGTATCTACCTCCTGCTGTGACAGTGAGACGAATGGAGGAGAGACACGACGTCCAGCGGATGAAGGATTGCTCTCCGGTTCTTGAGGATAACATGCTCCAAGATAAGATTCATTCTGACGGAGTAGTTAACCGAAGGTGTGGTCTTGGCCGGTGAAGTGTGGTGGAGATTTACTTCTCTCCGCCGGTTTGTAATATGTCCCGGTGATATGAGCTTCACATTTTCTGAAGCTGTGATTTGTTGTATCAGGTCATGCTAACCAATGTTAGTGTCTTAACTTTAAGCCCGGATGGTTTTGTCCGGTTTATGGCTATAGATCGAGCCAATGGTTGACGGTGGTTATGGGTCGAACCCGTAATGCACCTTATTGCGATGAGGAGATTGGTACACATACTGATCTCGAATTATGGGGAGATCAATTGCTTGTACTTTAGTTAGAACTAGAGTCGCAACCATCTCTATTCGCGGATTAGTTTTGATCGGTGTTCGTTGAGAAGTGTCGATCGGTGTTCATTGAGGAGTGTCGAGCGTTGTCGGTGGAGAAGTGTCGGTCGAAGGGTGCTGAAAAGTATCGGTCGATGAACTGATGTTGTTGTTGATCGATGCGGCGCATCTCTCTTTGTGGGTTGAGCGTTCCAAACGTGCAGGATCTGATGAGAATAGCAGTTGTTTCTTGTTGCTTCTGTGACTGCTGGGCATTCACTTGAAAGACAAAAATTTTTTTATGAGAAAACTTAAAAGAAAGTTACCTAGACTAAATCGAACTAATTGAGTCTAATGGTGAATCTAATGCTCCCCGGCAATGGCTCCAAATTTGATATCACCTAAATTATCCTAAGGAGTGACTTTACTCTCTCAAATAATAGAATCACTTGTAGTACTTAGGGATTGAATCCACGGGGAGCGTGGGCACACAATAAACTCAAAGCCTTCAATGATTAAGCTAAGCATATATGTTTGAAAGCAGTAAATAAAGTAAAAGCAGTGGTGAACAAAGTAGTTGTCCAGTTGGTTGATTGAGGTTGTAAACAATGTAAGAAAATATGTTAAGATCTAGGGTTCATGCAATCAGGACTATAGAGATATATAAGCTAAATATGTGAATGATATTCTAGAACTCGAATTTCTATTATATAGATATCCAGTTGTCGCATGTGAGTCTAATAATTATCCAAGTTAAGTATTCCAGCTTTTGCTATTTGAACATGGAATGACCGCCGATCGTTGCTACCTTTCTAGCATCGATCAATGGTACCTTGAATGGGGTTTATGGTGCTATCTAAATGGTTCACTAGGTTTCCTAGATCAACATTTGACTGTACTCTTCACAGATTCAGTATTCGTTGCAAAGGTCTAAATAAACCTAAAGTACTTCTTTCTCATACATGTCTAAAGAAAATTGAAATAATTTAAAAACCGAACAATACAAATATTTGTGGTATATGTTTTACTCTGTTTTTGCCAAAAAAAAGTTCTTATGAACTCATTACACACACCACCATTACCTGCAAATTCTGCATACCCTGCAACAAAATCTTTAAGGTTCTCACTTCTCTTAATACCTCCAACATCACCGTACCAGTTCCAATCTCTTTCCGACGTGATTTTAAACTCGACCGCCACAATCCACCGTATCAATCTAAACAACGGGTTCATGATGAACTTTTAAGTATTAATCAGAAAAAGAGATAAATTTTCGAATTGGTGCAAAAAAGTATATATGAAAGGACTTGTCGAGATCAAATTGAAACTTAAAGAGATGAAAGGATTTGTTGTTTTGCTTATTTGATAATGGAGAAGATAGAGAAAAACTGAAAAGCTAAAAAAAAACAGAAAGTAAATTTGTAGATAAAAATTATATAAGAAAGAAAACAGTTTGAGATCATGGTTAGTTAACGTAGAACATGGATAAATTGATGAAACATTTTGAGAAAAAATGAGAAGAATGAAGTCGTTGAAATTTTGGGATATAATTTTTTTAATTTTCTTTTATAAATATTTTCCATGTGTCAGAATCTGATTGGCAATGTGACTTGTGCTTTAGTATATAAAGGATCCGCTTTTTGCTTATGGTCTGTTTGTATATATCGTTGTTTTCATATAGTGTGGTCTAAGTAAAGGTCAAGAGACAGTTTCTCTCGGAACGTGGGAGGAACTTGTTTCAATGTGGTGAAAATATACGGACGAATAGATTGGGTAATGTAGAATCCCGTTAAGTGTTTCTATGTGTTACTAAATCTCATCAGTTGTATATAGGGTTTAAATCTTTTAAGATTTGAATCATGTATTCAAATTTGTCTAATGAAAAGTTGATATTGAGAAAAAATGAAAAACATTTGGTTTAATCGAAATTAGATTTTTGTTTGGTTTAACATGTTAATATTGTTTGGTAAATTATAAACCGGTTAAAACTATAGTTTATGTATAATTAAGTTTAGAATTATCGGTTCAGGGAAAAATAAGATTGTAACTTTTAATTCGGAGAGAAATATGTCTGAGATATTCAATTCAATTCATGAATATATAGCACGAAGTCATAGCTTATTGATTTGATATTATATGACTGTTAGCATGGGGAAATGGTACGTTAACCCAAAACTTTGGGGCAAAGTTACAATTCTTGAAACATCATAAAAATCCGTCGATTTGCGTATTTGGAGGAGTGTTGATCGACAAAAAGTGGTGTTGATCGACAACAAAGTGGTGTTGATCGACACCATGATGTAAGCTTGACTGCTTACTCTCGCGAGTCAGACAAATCACTTTTCAGTAAAACAGTCACAACATTTGATCTAGGATCCGGATTAACCTCATACTGGTGGTATTTGAAAGCTAACTCAAATTTTTATCTTGTGTCAAAATATGAGTTCAATCTTATCATGGGAAGGTCTCTTTCCATTGCTAAATTCTGATGCATCTGTGCAGTTCTGCACCTCAAGTATCTCTAGAATCTCCAAAGTTGTCCAACACGTACCTGAACCTAAAAAATTCTAAAAAAACTCTAAAAATATATAATAGACTCTAAATATGACTTATAACATGGTCAAAAAGTGGTAAAAACCATAGTATATCAACTCCTCAGAGTTATCATTTGCTTGCCCTCAAGCATAACATAGAATGTACCTGTGGAAGAGGTTTGGAAACACAAGGACTCACAAGCTCTTTTGAACTACTACCATCACCTCTATAGTGTTACAAGCCACATCAAATCAGTGCCAACTTTGTATTTTGCCTTACCTTAGCAACCTGACCATCTAGCTCACAGCTTACTAGACACCATTTAACATACCCCTTGACTGACCTCATTTATGAGATAAATGTGTAGGCGTTATTTTGGAGTCTCGATAAAATGATACATAGACTTTTACCCCAACATGTATCTGAACAAAGGCGGTCTTCTCTGATCCTTTTCATTCCTCTTTCTCCATTTTCTGAATCTTTTTATCTTTTTTTCTTTCTAAACAAGTGTAAGTGAATAGTGGAGTCATGAGAAATGTTCATACCCCTCGCTTTCAACAATGTGTGATAATTCCTTTGAATTAGAATAGTGAGATCATAAGATATTTTCCTACCCATTTGTATCTTCGGAAATTTATACCAATCTTTTCTTTTCAGTTTTTAAGATGTCGAAGAGAGGAGAACCAGAAACACTCAAACTTTTACCTTACAGACCTGCATGAGGAATCCGATCCAGTGTATGACAAGCCCCAAGACAAGCAAAATTTGCTGATTAAGTTGGAAGTCAGCTTTGGTTCCTTTAGACATTCTGATTAAGAGTGGATGTTATTAGCAGGTGATCAACTTTGGTATTTCCATTAAGTACACTCTGCAAATAATAACTTCAAAGAATGGTGCTAAAGATTGGTTAGGTGGATACTTCCAAAAAAAGTTCATCCTCTCCAACTAACTCCTATTTTGACTCAATAAAACAACATAGCTGACACCCAAAACAAAACACAGCATTAGTAACTACCTCCCCGAGACTTTAAAAAACATTGTCCATAATGTTATATAATTTGAGATTGGCAAAATAAAACAAAAAAAATCGTGAAATATGAAAAATCAGAAAATTACATGTGGACGAATAGGGTGTCGAGCGAGACTACGAGGGTATCAATCGACAATGTCTTGCCTCCATGACTATTACTTCTAACATAGTAGATTGTCTCTCACTCTGGGCTTGTTTAATGTCATTAGCTTGGCTGAGATGCTTGTTTAATCAGTGGGTAGTTTCTCCATCTGTACAATGTGACGGTCTGGAATCTCGGCTTTTGGCCAATAATGTTTGACATTTTTTCCATTCACATTGAAACTCCTCGCCTTTAGTGTTCAATAGGACAAAATAACCATATGGTTTAACCTTCTTAATGGTGAAGGGACCTGACCAACGAGAATACAATTTTCTAGGAAACAAATGTAAACTAGAGTTATACAGAAATACCTGGTCACTGGGTTTGAAATTCCTAGAAATTATCTTCTTATCATGATAAGCTTTTGTTCACTCTTTGTACAATTTCAAGTTCTCATAGGCATGATACCTAATCTCATCTAACTCATTCAGGTGTGTCAATCTCATTTCTGCTATCTTTACTGCCCATGTCACCTTGTTCCCTAGCTCCATTGGAAGATGACATGCTTTCACATAAAACAGATGAAATGGTGTCTCCCAAGTGGCGTCTTAAACGCAGTCATGTAGGCCTAGAGTGCATCATCTAGTTTTGTAGATCAGTCTTTCCTTGTCTTTCCTACTGTCTTCTCTAGGATTTTCTTGATCTGGCGGTTGGAAACTTCCACTTGCCCACTAGTCTGAGGGTGATAGGGAGTAACCACGATATGATGTACACCATGTTTCTTCAATGTTTTCTCAAAGAGATTATTGATAAAGTGGGAAAATTGTTGTTTTGAAAAACTTTACTACCACATAAGCATCATTCCTTGGGCTGGCAATCGCCTCCACCCACTTAGGCATGTATTCTACAGCAACCAAGATGTACTTATTCTCATGAAATAAGGAAAATATCCCATGAAATCAATTCCCTAGTAGTCAAATACTTCCACCTCGAGGATGAAATTTTGTTGCATCTCTCATTTCCCTTGCTGATCTTTCCTCTCCTCTGACAGGCATCACACTGAGAGATAAATTTATGAGCATCTCTGAACATCGTACGCCACCAGAAACCTGCTTGAAGAACTTTGGACACTGTCTTGAACGTACTAAAGTGTCCAGCATAATAAGATCCATGACAGTGAAAGAGCACATCAGGAACCTCAAACTCGACAATGCATTGTCTGTAAATGTTGATAGGACAATGTTTGTAAAAATAAGGCTCATCTCAATAGTACCTTCTGATTTCCCTTAAAATTTATTCTTGATGTAGTTTTTGAAGTCATCAGGCGCAACATCAGCAGCAATGTCATAATGTATGCATACCATGGTTGACCTAGCTCTGTTTATGTAATTGTATACACCACATACTTGCATTTTTACCTCAGGGAAAATTTGTTTATGTATGTGCAAGGCGTCGAGAAACACTGGTGTTGGTGGCGATTTACACCAAATCTTTCTTTTTCCCGTATGCTTTATCTGAGGTCTCAATCGCTATTATTGAAGTGTCGATCGACACTGCATCCGTGACAGTGCTCAAACTCCTGCTTAAACTAGTTTCAATCATGAAGACATTCTCATCAGGTAGAAAATCATCTGGGAATGTCATCATCAACTCTGATCTGGGAGAGGTGGTCTGCGACTCTATTTTCCACTCCTTTCTTGTCCATAACCTCCATGTCAAACTCTCGGAGAAGTAAAATCCATCTGAAAAGTCTTGATTTTGCAAATTTTCTTATGCATCAAATACTTAAAGGCAGCATGATCAGTATGTATAATAACCTTAGAACCAACTAAAAAGACAAAACTTCTCAAATGCCAATACTACAGCCGACAACTCTTTTCAATAGTTGCATAATTCCTTTGCGCCTCATCGAGTGTTCTACCAGCATAGTAGATGACATGGAGTTTATTGTCCTTCTTTTGACCAAGTACATCACTTACAGCAAAGTCACTGTCATCACACATAATCTCAAAAGGCAAATACCTGTTCAGAGGTTTCACAATCGGAGCAGACACAATTGATTTCTTGATCTCTTTGAAAGCCCTAAAGCATACAGGGGTGAAATCAAATTTGACTTCTTTCCAGAGAAGAGCAGTCAATAGTCTAGTAATCTTGATAAAGTCTTTGATGAATCTCCTTTAGAAACCAACATGTCCAAGAAAACTCCTCACATCCTTCACATTAGCAAGTGATGACAACCCTGTCATGACTTCAACTTGGCATTGTCGATCTAAATACCAGCTGTTGAAACCTTGTGTCCCAGAATAATCCCATCATTGACCATAAAGTGACACTTTCCCAGTTCAAAACCAAGTTATTCTCTTCACATCTAGCTATCACCTTGACAAGTTGTCTAGGCATGACGCAAAATCAGACTCATGGACTGAGAAGTCATCCATAAAGACCTTCAATAAATCCTCAATCATGTCTGTAAAGATAGACATCATACATCTCTAGAAGGTAGTAGGAACATTACAAAGTCCAAAAGGCATTATGCGACACGCAAAAGTACCATAAGGACAAGTAAAAGTGATGTTCTCCTGTTCAACTGGATGGATATGAATCTGAAAGAACCCTGAGTATCCATCTAAAAATCAGTAGTACGGGTGATTCCCTAGCCTCTCCAACATTTGATCAATGAAAGGTAAAGAAAAATGATATTTTCTTGTCGCATGGTCCAACTTCAAATAATCAATACACATCATTTTCCCTGTAACAATCCTTATAGAAATAAACTCATAATTATCATTCTTCACCACTTCAACTCCTTTCTTAGGAACCACGTGCACTGGACTGACCTAATTGCTGTCTGAAATTGGATAGATAATCCTAGCTTCCAGGAGTTCCATGATCTCCTTCTTGACAACTTCTTTTAAGTTTTGATTCAGTCTGATTTGATGCTCGATAGACGACTTTGACTCATACTGCAAGTGGATACTATGCATGCTAAGTCCGGAGAGATACCTGAAATGTCATCAAGAGAATAGCGAAGAGTATGCGATATTTGCGCAGCTTGCTAAGCAGTAAAGCGAGTTTCACATTATTCAAATTCGCATTGACAATGGCAGGGTAAGAAGAGTTCTCACCGAGTTATGCATACTTCAAACCTGCATGAAGCTGTTTGAGTTCAACTTTGGATGTTTTCTTGAGACTCCACTCACATGAGTGTTGAAGGTGTCGAGCGATGCAGTTATGGTGTCGATCGATGTTGTTATGGTGTCGATTGACACTCTCTGAAAATTCGATTTCTTCTATCGCATAAAGCTGCCTAATCTCCTCACTATTGTCCCTCAACATGACATACTGAATAACTCGGTCGTTAAGATGTGATGCGTACTTTACATAAGCTGTCATCGCTCTTTCGAGGGGACTCGTAGAACACATATCTCTGAATGATTTCTCAGCAAGTTCAGTAAGGTGTTCCACAAAGAATGTCTTGACATCCATAATAGGCCTCTTGACCAGATTTTCCATGACAAAGTTCATTGAAAGATTACACGCGTTCAAACCTATACGCCATTTCTTCACGCAATGATTGCGCTAGCTATGGCCAAAAATGGCCTTCCTAGTATTAGAGGGTCTTTGGGTTCATGCCCATATTTTAATAGTACAAAGTATGTAGGTATCATGCATTTGCTTATCCTTGTGGGTATGTCCTCTAGAATACCTTATAACAGATCTATCAACAAGAATAAGAGTGATCCTAGTAGGTTTGAATTGTATCAGCCCGAGGGTCATCGCAACTGAGTAAGGCATTAGGTTCACACTGGATCCTAGATTTCATAGGGATCACGAAAAACTTTTAATGTAAATGTTGCAATCTAAAACAAAGCTACTAGAGTTTGTAAGTTTTTTGGAGTTTTTTCTTGAATTATAGCGATAACTTGCTCAGATGCCAACATTACACTATGTTTCTCCGTAAAACCCTTCGTCACCATTTGTTTCACATACTTCTTAATTATGGGAGAAGTCCTAACTGCATCAACGAGAGGCATCTCAACCACCATCTTACTCAAGATCTTTTTACATCTGGCATTGTCCAATCAAGATGAAGTAAAGACGACATAGACAAAAACATCGATCGACACCGCATTAGTGTCAAACGAACACCTTTTTGGTCAGCTCCTCAACCTCCAATACCTTTTGGGGTAAGGACTCTTGGATTTGTAGACTCTTTCCATGGCTCTGAAGATTTTGGGATACTGACCGAAAAGGTGTTCGTTTGACACTAGTGCGATATCGATTGATGCTTTTGTTTACTGTCGTCTCTACTTCATCTTGATTGTTAAGTTGTAACACTTATGAATCCTTATCAAATTTCAACAATTGTTATTTTGGGATAGGTGTCAAATGATACTTATTGATATTTATCGACACTGATAAATCGTCATTCTCAACATCTTCAAGCTCGGCGTATCGTCAATGGTAGCTCCAGTCTTCAGATTTGGGGTGAATTTTTTCCACTTCTTAATGTGACAACACTAACATGGCGCATAGGATTTATATCAGTCTTTCTAAGAATAAAGCCTTCTTCCTTTCTGAGAAGCCCAACATTTTGTTCGACAATGTTTGATGTAGAAAACCATATAAGAATATAATATGTAAATATGAATACATTGTAACATTAGTCATTCGTTTGGTACTGAATCATAGATAAACATTTATAGTCGATATTGAATTTCCCATTTATTTCTCACCTATGGAGAAAGAATAATGAACCTTTTTATTGGTTGTGAGAAATGTACGGTATGAACGTCATAATTAATCCTACCAGCTGTACCAAATTCAACACAAAGAACACCATCTCATCACCTGTGTCTCATGTTAAAAAAAAAACGATTAGGAACTCGGTTGTCAAGAGAGGAATCAAAAATCTGTTTTAAAAATTAGTTAACATGGGCAAAGTGCAAAATCGTACCTGGAAGGAAAGACGCAACTTGTCTCTTTTGCGCCCAAGAGAATCTGCAGATTTAACAAAACACAGTGAAGGCAAATTAGCAACAGATAAAAACAATCCAACCAAAACAAATGACGAAGCTCTTATATATTTCTTGTACTTGCTAGACTAACTGAAGGTAAATATTTGCATGCATGTGAGTTGAATTTTCCCGCTGTAGGTAAATATTGTTTGGTGTACAATTGCTGTGAATTGCTTACAAGACTCCTCCACCGGCAGGGCCAAATGATTTGAAACTAGACATTGCGGTCATAGAAATTCCATTAGCAGCACCTCTCTGACTTTGTGGCTGCAGTGACAAACCAAAGAAAAGTGAACATTAGACCAGGGCAGACGAAATTACCGTTATTGAAGATGGACATAACTAAAACAAGACAGAAAAGGATATGTGGTACACTAGCCCAAGAACAATACCACGGCCTTGTTGAGTAGGATAAACAGTCCTGTAACAAGAGAGATCTGCAACAAAAACCCAGAAACATGTCTACAATCTTTCTTATTGTTAATTAAGAATATACTATATACAAAAGCTTCAGGGTTATCGCAAAGTACTCACAGACAACGCGTTTTTCAAGATAGATGCACAGATTATCACCAAACGGAGGGTCAACCCTGAAAGCGAAGCAATGGAGGGGTAACAAGAAAGCAGTGGTATAAGCATCACCTGATAAACAAAAAAAATGTAAGAGATTTAAAAAATTTACTGTGGAGAACCCATTACTACTATAAAAATCAGAGAGGATAACTCATAAAATCAAGAAGACCTAGCAAAACTGCAACTGAAGATTTACCGCGGAAAGACGTATAACCACAAGGAGTCCCAAGGTCTTCTCCATCAGCGGGTATACCAGAAGTTGAAACAGCAGAAGCCCAAGTCCTGAAAACATGGTAATTCAAATCACGTGGAACATCCAAGGGGGAAAATATGTGGATAGACTATCACAAACCAAATCAAAGGAATCAAAGAACTAGATAAAAACATTAAACAAATATGTAACGCCTCGACTGTCCATATCTAATGCGCCTTCCGCATCCACTCATTCAGCCCATGAGCCCCATTCCGTACGACGCGCGGTAAATTCTGCTTTGGACACTCAAAACTCTAAGAAGACCTCTAGATGCTCGACCAGCCATCAACCGCATCTGACTCGGCCCGGGAAAACGTTGGCAACAAAAAAAAAAGGATAGTTACCGCATTAGACATGTACTACACTTGCACAGAGAGACCTTCCACGTACTGGTTGGCAGAATAGGTATTATTTTGGTAATGGTTGGAGCAGAAACCTCTCGTAATACCTAGAGCTCTGGCCTTCCTCGAAGTCATATCATTTTCTATCAGATCTGCAACCACCAGCTACAGCATTGCATTCATCCTTGCAACTTACCAAAGTAAGGAAAGCAAACCGGTACCAGAAAGCAAAGAAGAGATGGAATTATTGCTCCGCCGCACAAGATCCTAGAACCTACGACAAACACCATCAGCGGGAAATTCCTATAAAATTTGGAACTCATGGCTTTTTAAGATTTTCAATACACATGTTTCCCGAAGAGTAGAAGTAGAGGGCGCCCACACAACTGTTGATGTTAATTTTTCAGAGTCACAAAAGTATTTATTAACCATGTAATCACCACATGACATTTTTTCCCATACTTTGGCTTTACTCATATGATATCGCGAATCACTTTTCGAAAGGTCACATATCCTTGCCCTACTCCAACTCAAGCATGCTTAACTCATGAGTTCTTTCTGGATATGTGACCGAAAAAGTAAGTGAACTTTAATGATATAGGTAGTCAAATAAATTATGTTAAGCTTTTCACATATACCATAACCGGTTCAAGCACGTTTAACTCTTAAGTGTTTTCTAGATAGGTGACCGAAAAGGTAAGTGCACTTTAATAACATATATAGCCAAATCAATTATGTTAAGTATTTCACTTATACCACAAATTGGGATGTTACAAAATCAAATCAGGAATGAGCTCGCTTCAGGAAGAACTATATATAAGCATACACTTTTTTTTGTATGAACCACTACACAATGTAAGTTATATACAACATGCACCGAAAAACAGAACACGTTAGATCTGAAAACGACACGTTAGATCTGAAAACGCTCTCTGACACAAATATCAAGATACACGTGAGTTCATCGCTTTTCAACGCTGGTAGAGCAAGAGCTCATCGGCGTCGTCTCTTACTGTGGTTTCTTGTGTTCCCCTTTGATTCCTACCATCTTTCTGCTGTGTTTGTTATTTTCTTTAAATTCTCTTTTTTGGATCTGACGTCGACGATATGCGTGGCTACTCTGTGGTCGCAGCTCATTGGAACCGCTCTTTTCTCCACGGGTTCCTTGAGGGCTTGTACTTGTGCAAGCTTAACCTTTCAACATTCTCTCTTTGCAAGGATGCTCTCTGCTATGGGCTTCAGATCTATAATCTTGAACCATCGCTGGCCCTCAAATTCGCTTAACAAACAGTACGCCGTACTTAAGGTCGACGGTAGCTCAGCTTCTCTTGTGAGTGTAAATCTTGACGCACTGTCGAACCCACCACCCAACTGGTCACTTCAACTCATTCAACCGGCTGCTATGCTCTTCCTTTTTCGGGTCCTTACTCTGAAGAAATTCCTATGTGATTCGCCGGTCACCCATGTTCTTGTTCACCGGTGCC
This sequence comes from Sinapis alba, assembly GCA_012274485.2. Classification (NCBI taxonomy): domain Eukaryota; kingdom Viridiplantae; phylum Streptophyta; class Magnoliopsida; order Brassicales; family Brassicaceae; genus Sinapis; species Sinapis alba. The sequence goes on from MU106707.1 coordinate 44,076, forward strand.
TCGTCGCTGTCTACTCATTTATCTGCACCATCGATGTGCTCACTTGTGACAAGCATGTATCTCATGTACCTCCTAGCTCCTCCATCAAACACTAAAACTCCTCCAGTGCACAATCAAGCTCCTCCGTGTGGTATTCCTCAAACGCAACTCTCAGATCCAGCTGGAGTATGGCTGACGTCAGCCCTTCCCTTCACGTTTCATAGCATGGGCCAGACCCATGAATAATATCCAAGATGTCAGCCCAATATCTAGTCCTACAGTTGTGGGTAAGGTCTTAGTCCATAATTATTTTATGGATTGGGTCCTTTTGGCTAAAGTGATAAGAATATCCGATGGAATTATTGGGGGTTTTAATCAAATTTTTCAACTACTAATGCTTTACCTTTCTTTTCTGAAGAGCTTATCGATGGGTTTGCCGTTTTCAATTCTCTCATCCTCCTCTTATGAGGATAGAGGTTTACCATCATACTTCTTTCGGAGAAAGGAGCAAAAGTCTCGGTCTTGTTAACGAGCAGTTTATTCAGCATAAACACCGTTGTGATATCTTGTGTAGCGGTCTCTACAGAACCTGAAGATGCAAACAAGAATACTTCCTGGTTTCTTGTAGATGTAGGTAGGATTCAACGTCATAACCAAAAAGTGACTATCTCTCAGCTAACCGATTTTGAAGTGTAAGCTCCATTGACACATTCAAGTTTTGCGTCAAATTCACTGTCACCTTCACATGAAGATCTATCTGCTTTGTTTTTTTTTTTTTATCTTTGTTTCTTTTATCTTTGTGCTTTATGTTTTTCATCAAAGATGATGTTTATCAAATCTCTAGAAACAAAGAATTAATAAGAACAACTTTTCTTATTAGCTTTAGAAACTACTCAAAACTAAAGCTCTCAATGTTTCACTTAGATCTTATTGATTTCTATCTTAGATCTTATGGAACACCTCTCCATTAGACCTATATTTATATGAAAGACAATTCCCTTTAACATGTGGGATATGGAAAACATAAACTTAATCTAATAGAAAACTTCTTTTTTCCTATTTTAGATTTCCTTTTCATGTTTATCTCTTAACATATTAAACATCTAATAATATGTTAAGTTTCCACAAGCTTGGAATTATCCAACATTCACCCCCTTAATTCCAACTTGAATTAGGGAGATCAATTTCTTGAACTCCGATTAAGCTTCTCATTTGCTTGAACTTAATCCTTGCTAATGGTTTGGTAATGATGTCGGCCTTCTGCTCTACACCCAGCACATGCTCCACTTTGATTTGCCCATTCTCCACACACTCACGAATGAAGTGATATTTCTTGAGTACATGTTTACTCCTTCCATGGAAAACTGGATTCTTAGTTAGAGCAATGGCTGATTTGTTGTCGATCCTATGTATGACCTTCTTGCCTTCTTCACTTAGTATCTCACTCAACAAGTCCTTTATCCATATAGCTTGCTTCGCTGCTTCCGTTGCCGCCATGAACTCTGCTTCGCATGATGACAATGCGACCGTCTGCTGCTTCTGCGACGTCCAAGTGATCAGTGATGAACCGTAGTAGAATGCATGTCCCGACGTGCTTCTCCCATCATCAAGATTAATGTTGTGACTGCTGTCACTGTAACCAACGACACTCCTTGACCCATCTCTCTTGAAGAACAAACCAAAGTTTGTTGTTCCTTTTACATACCACAGTATGTGCTTGATGGCTTGTCCATGAGAGTCTCTCGGATTGTGCATGTATCTGCTTAGAACACCCACTACATAACACAAGTCAGGTCGTGTGTGAAGCAGATACCTCAAACATCCTATGGTTCTTCTGAACTCCGTAGCTTTTATCCCTGGTTCATCTTCAGCTTTTGAGATTTTCAAGTTCGGCTCCATTGGAACTTGAGTCACGTTACACGTCTCCATCTTTGTGTCACATAGGATTCCTTGAGCATACCTTTCTTATTCTGATTCTGTCTGCTCCTTGCATCACCTCAATGCCAAGGTAATATGTTAGCTTTCCTAGATCTGACATCTCGAACTTTTTTGACATCTCCTCCTTGAAACGCTTAATCACTTTAAGAGAAGTTCCAGTCACAAATAGATCATCAACGTAGATGGCTATGATCAAGACGTCTCCTCCTTCAGTCTTGCGGTACACTGATGGTTCCTTTGTACACTTCTCAAATCTCATCTCCTTTAGAACCTGATCGAGTTTAATATTCCAAGCTCTTGGTGCTTGGCGTAACCCATATAAAGCCTTGTGTAAGACATACACTCGATCCTCTTCTCCTTTCTTCTCGAAACCTTCGGGTTGAGTTACATACACTAACTCCTTCAGATCTCCATTCAAGAATGCGGTCTTCACGTCCATGTGATGTATCTCCCAACCATTGGTTGCTGCGAGGGCTATCAAGAGCCTAATAGTTTCGAGACGTGCCACGGGTGCAAACACTTCATCGAAATCTATTGATTGTCTTTGTACATAACCTTTTGCCACAAGTCTCGCCTTATACTTGTTCACTGTACCATCCGCCTTTCTCTTTATCTTGTAGATCCACTTTAACCCTATTGGTTTCGCTCCAACTGGCCTATCCACAAGCTCCCACGTCTTGTTTCTTGTGATAGACTCCATCTCGGCCACCATTGCTTCAACCCATTCTCGTATGTGTTCAGCCTCAAGGTAGTTCTCTGGTTCTCCATCTACTGTGAGTAACAACATTGTACATTCTTGTTCTGCAAGCAACACATAGTCATCGAGATACTTCGGTTTTGTTATGGTTTGGCCGTGTCTAGTTACCAACGGTTGAACTCCACCGTCTTGGTTTTCATTGTCATTAGTATCTTCTTCTTCTTCCTCATCTTGGTTTATAGCTTCATGTTCATGATCACCACCTTGCTCATTACCTTCTTCTATATCACCCTCATGTGGAAGCTTAAGCATACTCGGTTCACAATCCTCTTGGTTTGTTGTAGTCGACCAATCCCAAGATTTCTCCTCTTCAAAAATCACATCTCTACTCACTATCACCTTCCCTGTGACTGGATCATAGAGTCTATAAGCTTTAGAACCCGGCTCGGTTCCAAGATTGATCACACACTTGATCTCTCATCTAGCTTCTTCAGGTGTGTCACACATATCTTTGCGTGTGCTACACAGCCGAATATTCTCAAGTGCTCGATATTTGGCTTCCTCGATGTAAGACACTCGTATGGCGTTTGATCCTTCAAGGCTTTCGTTGGAACTCTATTGATGAGGTAAGTTGAATGTCGTACAGCTTCTCCCCATAAGTAGTTCGGCATCTTCATTGCCTTCAGCATACTTCTTGTCATTCCCATTAAAGTTCGGTTCCTTCTCTCCACAACACCGTTTTGCTGAGGTGTGTAAGGTGCGGTTAGGTGCCTATTCACCCCATTCTCTTCACAAAATAGATTGAACTCAGCTGAGGTAAACTCTCCTCCTCTATCGATGCGAAAGGTTTTAATGGTTGACCCAGTTTGCTTCTCTAAACTCTCCTTAAACCTTTTGAATCGATCGAATGCCTCACTCTTCTCCTTCATAAGTATAATCCACATATACCTAGAGAAGTCATCAATCAAGACAAAAACATACTTATTATTTGCAGGCGTTGGTGGTGTGATCGGTCCACACAAATCTCCATGCAATAACTCTAATGGCTTTGTCGCACGAAACATGGCTTTGGTCGGGAATGAAAACCTAATATGTTTCCCTGCTAGACATGCGTCACACACGCTTTCTCTTGTGTTACACAGACTCGGCATTCCTATGACCATCTCTTTCTTTACCATGTTGTTCATCACTCCATTGCTTATATGTCCTAGTCGAGCATGCCACCTCCATGTAGCATCTTCATCTCTGACATGTAAACATTCCGGGTAGCTTATCTCCATAGAGGTCTCGTAGAGACGGTTTGAAGATCTTCTAACACGTACTAGCAACCTTCCACGCGAATCTGTGAGTGTTAAGTAGACATCTTTCATGTTAACCTCACATCCGTTTTTTGTTGCTTGTCCAAGACTCAGTATGTTATGCTTCAGGTCGGGTATATAATAGATGTCTTTGAGTGCCTTCTTCTCACCGGTCTTGCACACAAAAGTAATCACACCTTTTCCAACGATATCAACACACGATCCATCACCAAACTTCAACTTCCCTTTGGTATTTAAATTCAAACTCGAAAAGAACTCCTTGCTCCCTGTCATGTGATTACTAGCTCCATTATCCAAATACCAAACACTTGCATCGCCTTTGTTGATATCTAGATTCTTAGGAATCACTTTGTCTTCATTCAAGAACACCACCTCATGTACATAGAGTGCATCGGCCTCTTGTGTCTCGGTTAGGTTGGTTTCTTGATTCTTCACTGATTTTCCGGGACAAACAGTTGCATAGTGACCCGGCTTGTCACATCTCCAACATATCACCTTGGATCGATCTTTCTTCGAGTTTCTGTCTTCGGTGTGTTACACATGATTTTGGTTGTGTGACCTACCACGACCTCTACCTCTACCTCGGAAATTTTCATAGCCCCTCTGACTATGATGGTCGTTGTTTGCAAACATAAGCTTCCCTTGGTCTTCTTTCTGAGTTTCTTCTCCTACACGCTCCTCGTACGCCTTAAGCCTTCCAACTATGTCCTCGAAACCTGTTGAGTTGAGGTCTAGGACTTACTCAAGTGATGCGACGATCTGGATGTACTTGTATCTTGGAAGACCCTTTAAGAATTTCTTAACCATCTTGGATTCTTCTATGTTCTCTCCCAACGAGGCTGCTTTGGATGATAAGCCTGATATCTTGCCCGCAAAGTCATCCACGGTATCGTTATCATCCATCTTCAACCTATCAAACTCCGTCATCAATGTCTGAAGTCTCGCCTCCCTTACACGATCAGCTCCTAGGTGTCGCGACTTGATGGCGTTCCAGATATCCTTTGATGCGGTTTGTTCTCCCACCTGGAGAATCAAAGTCTCGGGGATGGATTGAAACAAAAGAGCTATCGCAACATCGTTCTTCTTTTGATCATCCGAACCCGGTTCTATCGTATCCCATACCTCATGAACACGAAGTAACACTTTCATCCTCATCGACCAAACTGTGTAGTTTGTCGATGATAACATAGGACATTGGATGGATGCGGATCCAAAGTCCTTCGTGCATGGACCCCTAGTCGTGTCAGCCATCTTGCCTTCGCGATCTCTTGTTCACAAGCATCAGGATCTTAGCTTCAACTTAAGCTTAGATCGAGTCTCCAACCTGAGGAGCTCTGATACCAATTCAAATCTCTAGAAACAAAGAATTAATAAGAACAACTTTTCTTATTAGCTTTAGAAACTACTCAAAACTAAAGCTCTCAATGTTTCACTTAGATCTTATTGATCTCTATCTTAGATCTTATGGAACACCTCTCCATTAGACCTATATTTATATGAAAGACAATTCCCTTTAACATGTGGGATATGGAAAACATAAACTTAATCTAATAGAAAACTTCCTTTTTCCTATTCTAGATTTCCTTTTCATGTTTATCTCTTAACATATTAAACATCTAATAATATGTTAAGTTTCCACAAACTTGGAATTATCCAACAGTTTAATTCTCTCTCTTGTAACCCAATATTTTAGTTTAGTGAAAGCAAGCTGTGTTGCAAAAAAGAAATACAACACGCACCTGATATAGCTAAAACTTCGCCAACATCTTGAGACGAGAAGCTCAATCCTCCATAGCTTATGTCGCTAACAGCCCATAGTGAAAATATCTTGCAAAGTTTACCGAACAAATGATAAAAAGCTAAAGCTGCTGAAAATATTTAAAAGAACTCAATCCTCTAAAACTAATTAAATAACTTCAATAGAGAAATGAACGGTAGCTGTCTTACCTCTGAATAAGCTATCTCTTGGAGGGAGAAAACACAATACACAATGATGATAGCCATCAATGGACGATTCCTTAGGAGACTTGGCTTACTTTGTATTTTCTGGTGATCCAGCCCTCTACTTGTACTTCCACCATCGTTTAGTTCATTTGGTGAATATTCAGGTTCATTTGGATTAAGCCTCCCGTGTGCAGTTCTGCAACGCGTATGAAGTGTTTCCTGTAACTTATACCATGAGTTAATATTTCAGGTGTACCTTCATACAAATATCAATATGCTCAAAATCATACACAATAGTTCTGGATCTTCATAAGAATTCATTTTATGATCAAAACATTGCAAAGAAAATACCCTATACTAATTTTGTCCATGAATAATTATTTAAGGTTTTTGTACAAGTCAATACTCACAGGCAGCCACCAGCATGCGATGAGAGCCCCAGTAGCATAGAGTGATATAACTAAGCTCGGCAGAAAATATGGAAACCTGCAATGCACAACACAGAAAGCACCTATTGAGGAGACTATTTTTTGCTAGCATCTGAAACTGCATTTTGCAGTGAATAGTAAATATAATACCTTCCAAAAACTGAATCCTGTGAAAATAAATTAGGATACTTCTCTGCAGGCTAAGGAAGCATGAAACATAAACCAAGTCAGCCGAAGCAAGAAAATGTAAGGAAGGTGAGATTTCTATAAGCATAATTTAGGGTGAAGTGAACCTGAGCAAGATAGCCTCCAATAGCAGGGCCTACTATCAGTCCTATACCTCTCGATGTACTTACCTGAAATATATGCAAGAAAAAAAACAGGATAAATTTCCACTAATAAACTCGATGAAGTAAGGATCACCAATAATAGAATAAACAAGATAAACAAAAGCCTCACAACTGAAAGACTAAGAGCGTGATACTCTTCACTAACGACTTCTGAAGCATATGCCTGAAACAGCAAAGAAACACCTTTAGTAAATGCAACTTTAATGGACATTTGAAAGAGAGAAAGTAGATATTCCTTCACAGCTTCAACTAAGACATTTACTCTTATTACTCCGAGTAGACAATTGACGCAGCCGAGAAGAAATCTAACGGAAATAGCAAACCAGAAGCTTGTGCTTAGACCAAAGAGAGTATTGAATATGATCCTGAAAAGAGTCGAGTGTCTGGGAAATAAAAATTCTGCAAGAAAATGAAAGCTTCTTAAATATTGAGGAATATTTAGAGCTAACACTGAGAAAGTCCCCATGAGGATGATAGGTTTGCGACCATATCGATCAGCTAGTTTCCCCCAGAGAATAGACGTCAGAGCTCTTCCGATCATGAATGATGATGCTAAGAACAATGAAGTAAGTAACACTAACGAATCTTTCAAGATTTATATGTTGAAGCAAGAAACAATAAATTTCCTTAGATATTACCAACAAAACCAGCATAGAAACCAATATGCTCTTCTTTTTTAGCTACGTGGAAGTCTTCGATCATGAAATAGAGATAAGGAAACAGGGAAGATATCGGGAGAGCTGAAAATAACACCCAAAGGTTTTGAACATCATCCGTATTAGAGAGATACACAAGCTTGTGAAAACAAAATGACATAGAAAATGCTTAAGAAGGAGAATATTGAACCGGTGCAGAGAGAGACGAGCCAGATGAAGGAGAGGTGGATGTAAGGGATGCCTCGCTGTTCTTGCTTGACTCGATCAATTTTACAGCCTGGGCAGTTATTTTCTTCTTTCTCCTCCAGAAGGGTTTCTCTTGCATCGTCGGCCATGATCGGAACCACTGCTTCAGAGTAATCTACTGATGTCCTCTAGTAGAAGAAAAAAAGAATCTTTATCAAATTAAACATCGGATAAGTCACGCCACGATTAAAAAAACATTCTAAAGGCGCCAAAAAAAGGTGAAATGATTCACAAGAATCCAAAACTACTCCTGTGCTGCTGACAAACAACCCAAGTAGTGAAACTTATTTTTCTTTTTTAAAAAGCATAATAACTGGAAAGATTTCAGCGTAAGTATTGTAATTCCTCCAACTGATATATAAAATTAAAAATTTATTGGAAAGAAAAACCATATTAAAAACAATTCTGATTTTTGTTTTCCAGAATGACTTTTTCTTGTAGCATTTAAAATTAATTTTGTTTATATTTATAAATAATATGCATAATCTTACAAAAAAAAAAAAATCATATCAAATAAAATGTTTCGTTTAGAAAAAAATTGAAAATAAGAAACAAAAGATATAATAAAAGTAATAAGGGAATTTAATAGTTCAAATCTTAAATTAATACAAAAAAAAATTATTTAAATTTTATTCTTCAGATTTTTATCTTTCTAATTTATACAATTTCACAAACGTAAATGTTTCAATTTTTAAAGTCTTCAACTCAAATGAACATAAAATAAAATTTAAAAACAAAGTAAGAAATACACAAAACAATATCTTGAGAATTGCAGAGATGTCAAAATAAGAAGACGCGACATCAATACTTTGCTAATCTGACAAACTCTATTTTTATTTTATTTTTAAAGAAAAGTTGTTTTTTTTAACAAAATTTGGTTTACAGATGAACCAAAAAAATTATTAAACAAAATTTTGGTATGAACAACTTGGTTGGTTTATTGGCTTGTTGGTTTCCAGATTTTTAACGATTTAATATGAACTAGATGTTGCCCGCAATTTTGCAGGCAACAAATAATTTTTAAATTATATTTTCATGAAATTAAATTTATTTATTTTTTATTTAGAGTTACATGTTAATTTTATTTGGAACTAAAATGCTAATTGTAAACATATGAAATTTTTAATGTAACAAAAAAAAAATCTTTTATTTGGATTAACATCTTTTTATTCTTTATATATGAAATAATTTATTATATCTTATGGATTTTGAATGCTAATTATTCTTGTTACACTTTCTAGGAGTTCTACAGTTATCTTTTATAAACCATTATATTTGATATTATTTAGATTGTTTGGAAAATGATTTTAATTTGTTCTAAAAATACATTTTTCAATCAAACTATGATAAATTTTTAAAGTTTCAACTATGAATGATATTTTTAAGTGATTTATATTTAATATATATAGAAGAATTCTTTACACCTAAATATTAGTAGCTGAAGCATAAAAATAAGAAAAAGCTAAAATATATGATAAAATTTCGATTCATGCATAAAAAATCAATGTTTACAACAGTTTTCACAAAATTAGTACTTTTGATCCATGCATAAAAACAGTGAGCGTGATCACCCCCACATAGAACGATTTAAGATAAAATCACTGCAATTTAAACGGTAAACCACATGATATTTTCGATTTATAACTGGGCTTTTTGCAAAAGTGACTCAAAACTTGAAGTCAATTGCAAAACCAACCTCTGATTTTTTTGAAATTTTGATTTTCCCTTTTCACCCTAAAATTTCAGATAATTTACGAAAATGCCATTAATGTAATTTTTTTTTTTTTCGAAAATGTGTGTATTACCATATCAGCCTCATCTTCATCAAGTATTTACAATATTGCCATTGGCTTCAATACACCAACCACCATGAACAACCAATTTGAAGCTTTTAATGCTTCTAAAAATAGATTTTGACTTTCCTTTTTCGTTTGTAAAGGT